>JAASFS010000031.1:0-52145 GCA_023333865.1 Globisporangium perplexum | reverse complement strand
GAGTATCTCATGACGAGATCGGAGTGCGTCTCGAAGTACTGGCAGCAAGTTCGCTCGCGCAAGCGAGTCGGCGAGACGGCGAGCAGTCTTGCTGGTTCACGCGGGTTCACGGCGAGAGCGTACGAGCCGCCAAAGCTCAAAGCAAGCAGTTGGAATCCGAGGACCAAGGACCAAGCATCCAGGCAGCACCAGCACCAGCACCAGCATCAACCAACCAACCAACCAGTCAGTCGGTCGGTCGGTCGGTCGCGCGTGCGCACTCGCTCGAAGAGAAACGCGGCGCTTTGCTGCTTCGGAGCGGATGTGAGGCCTTTGACAACCTCATCACCTCCTCCTCCCGCGTTCGCCTGTCGAGTCAACGCGGGTCAACGTGGGTCAACTCGGGTCAACGTGCTAGGAGGAGACGACCCACGGCCAGGAGGCAAGCGCGCGAGTCGACTCGAACTCGAGCGAGTGTCGAGGTTCGCGAGATTCTGTACTCGCAGCGGCGAGCAGCTTGTGCAGCTTGTGCAGTAGTGGCTCCTCGCAGTGGCTCGCAGTGAGATCGAGTCGACAGCAGAGCGAGGCGTTCGTTCGTTCGTTCACATCCGGGGACTAAGTAGCTAGTAGCTACTTAGCCAAGTAGCTGCTCGGCTGGGTGATGACGTCGATGACGGAGACGATCCCCGATCAGCGAGCGCCTGCCTGCTTGCCTTTGCTTTTGCCTTTGCTTTTGCCTGCCTGCCTGCCTGCCTGCCTGCCTGCCTGCCTGCCTGCATTTGCCTTCTGCTGCTGCTGCATGTGTGGTGCATGTGTCCATCGTGCGAGGCGCGAAGCTGCTCTCCTTGTCTGGCGGGTAGTCGTCGTCGCAGCCAGCGACTTCGGCGGCGGGCGGACGAGCCGGCGTGTTCAGCGTTGAGTGGGGCTGAGCTGGTTGAAGTGCCGCCCGCGTCACCTCGACTCACCTTCGCCTCGGATCCCTCGGATCGGATACGGTCTGATGGTCTGCGCAAGCGTGGCGCGGGTCGGTCGTGCATCGTGTTGTGTGACGATGACGGCCGCCACCACCACCACCCGTGCGTTCGCGTTCGCGTTCGCGTCGCGCGCGGTCGGGACGCCCCAGGTCACTAGATCGCGTGCCTCTCGCATGTGCTCACGAGCGTCTCGCCACGCTCGCTTGAGCGCCGAGCACCGAGTACCGAGCTCAGGCTCTCGAGTCGCTCGCTCGAGCCGAGGCGACTATTGTCCGGTCCGGCCCGGCCCGGTCCAGCCCGGTGCGCGCGCGCTCGCTCGCTCAGACAGGCCACGCTGGCGTCACTCTCGATCGATCTCGCGACGACCTCCTCCTCCTCCTCGGAGCTCGGAGCTCGGAGCTCGGAGCTTGACCCATCCCGATCGATCTCGTGCGATCGCTCGCTCACTCTCGCGCGCGATGCCTTTCAGCATTCGTCCACCCGATCGATCGATTGGTCAGTCGATACGGTCGATACACCGGTCACCTATCGGAGTCTGAGCGTTTGCTGCCGCCGCTTGCTGTTGCTCCTCGATTTCCTCCGTCATTCTCCGCGTCGCTAGCAGCCGCCAGCATCGAGAGCATAGAGCGCAGCAGCAGCGAGCGCGAGAGTGCGCAGAGCAGAGCAGCATATCTCCAATAGTGCGGTCGAATTCGCGGTGCGACTCGCTCGCTCGGGTGTTCTACTGGCTGACTGGCTCGCTCGCTCGCTCGCTCCATCACTCGCGGCCAACACGCCACCATTGCGGTGGCGTGGATCGATGGATGAATCGTTAGAGGTGGTCGCCAGCACAGCCAACGACGCATGCGCGCACCCACGCACACGCGCACACACGCACAGAGGAGAGACCGCAGAGAAGAGAAGAAGAACACCAGCACGACCGACACGACCGACACCGACACGACACGACATCGACATCGACATCGACATCGACACGACCGACACCAACCGACGCGAGAGTCCAGCAGATAAATAAGAGTTCACGTTTCGACAAACACTGAAACTTTGTGGTCGCAGCACGCTCCATGCTCCATGCTCCATAGCTCATACTCCATGCTCCATGCCCTCATGACTCCGTGCTGGGGATAGATAGATAGATAGATAGATAGATAGATAGATAGATAAAGAGAGAGAGAGAGAGAGAGAGGCTGGTGTCGATGTCGCCGCCGCCTCCTTCTTCTCTCCTCCACGCCGCCGCGCTCAGTCCGACAGCCGGCGCTCGTACACGAACGACGACTCAGACGCCGACAGCCGCAGCTGGTTCTCCGACGTCGGCGCCTCGTAGCACGAGAGGCTCACGTAGCCCAGCTCGAGTGACTGCGGGTTCTTCCCGATGAACTTCTTGAACGCCGCCGCCGACGACAGCACCGGGTGCGTCGAGATGCGCTGGAGCAGCACCTGCAGGCGCTCCGCGCGCTGGTTCAGCGCCTTCTCTGGCGACACGAAGAGCTGGAAGACCGAGTAGAGTCCGTGGTGCGGTAGCGACGGAAGTACCTCCCACTCCTCGTACTCCTGCAGGCCGTCGTACAGATCCTTGAAGTCCGTGAACCGGCGACGGATCACGTACGTGTTCCACTCGTCCGAGCCCACGTCCACTTTGAACATCCACGTCCCCTTGCTGTTCTTGCTCACGCCAGAGATCGTCACGCGCCGCCGCATGTCCTCTGCGTCGCCTGCCGAGTACGGCCGCGACCGCACGGGCGGCACGAGGCGCTCCAGCAGCGCACCAGACTCCGAGTAGCTCTTGAAGCGCCGCATGCGCTTCCCGCGCAGCGCCGGCGGCGTCGACGTTGTCAGCAGCGTCACATTGCTGCTGCTGTTGTTGATGATGTCGATGTTGTGATTGTGGCTGGCAGCGCCAGCGTCGGCGCCGGCAGTCGCTGCGTGCCGCGCGCTGTCGCTCGCCGAGCGGCCGACGAGCGCGCGCATGCTAGCAGGACGCGCCATCCGCTGCCTCCGGCTCGCAGCAGCGGCGGCAGCAGAAACTGTTGCTTCGGATGATGCCGCTGGTGTGGAGACCGTCGTGTCGACCGTGAGGACGTTGTTGCGGCGGCGGCGGCGGCTGTCGGACTTTGCGTCGGCTGTGGTGGTCGCCTCCAGCGGGGCGTACGAGTGGATCATCATCCTGGAGATCCTGGACGTCGAGTGTGTTGTCTGTTGTGGTGTAGTGGGTCCTTCTTGATGGCGACGAAGGCGGCGGCTCGAAGGACTCGCTCGCTTCGGCTCGCTTGTGTGCTTGGTGGGCTTTTCTCTTCTGAGCGAGCTCCGCCGAGGGCTTCGTAGTCGTCGTCGTTGGCTTCTCGGCCACCACACACACACCAGTGCACACACACGCACACAGTGGCGATACAAAGCGCAAGTGTACAGAAGAGAAAGGGGGGAGGGAGAAGAGACGGAGAGGAGGAGGATGGGCATCGGGAAGGTTGATTCTCACGGCTTATCCACCTCCCGCCCCGCCTCGATTAGAGCAAGTGTCGGGGGAGATTTCGACACTCAAGTGACTCAAGTCGGCATTGTGGCACACCCGCGCAGCAAGTGCGAGAGGATCAGTCTGGACAGGAAGTATGGCTTCCCGCGGTTTTGCTCCCGCTATCTGCCTGCGCTCTTTGCATACAGAGGGCTTGTGTAGTGCACTGCCGGCGCTTAGCAACTTGCACAAGGTCGCTGCTGCACCGCCCTGTTTTGACACAAAACACTCACTCAGGCGCGCGCGCAGCAGCATCATGCACTCCGAGCTCGAGGCTCGAGCCGCGAGCGCTGGTGCTCAACACCTCAACTCGACCAGCAGTGCGCTCCAGTATGCTCGATCGTTCCCATCGACATGGATGCTGGCAAGCGCAGCATGCACGGCGGCGGCGGCAGCAGCAACACGCACAACACCTACAAGCGCGTTGTGCCAGCGCCGTACGAAATGGGTGTGCAGTGGCAGCTCTCGCCGCAACCAATCATTGGTGGCAGCAGCAGTCCTGCTGCCGCCATCCTCCTCCAAAGATCTTTGTCCGCATCCCCTCCCCACAGCAACAACAGCGCATCCAACCAACACGAATAAGCTCTCGCGGCCATCCAACTCGACACGCGCGATTTGCCTTGACGACGACTAAGACTCGGATACGACGACGATTTGCTCGAGAGTTTGCTCTTGACGGGAGCTTGGTTGCCATCGATCTATCGGAGAGAACGAGAGCAGCGCGCGTGCGGCGTGCATGAGCACCTCGCGTTTGCATCTGCTCCTTCGTCGGACGCGTGCACGCGCGGCGATCATCGCCTCGAAGAAGCCGCTCTCGAAAAAAATCTCTCCCGAGTCACGCGCCGCGAGCCAACTCCTTGTCTCACACTGCGTTTTGCAGCCATCTCGCTCGTGGCGACTTGCTCGTGTCCTTGTTCTCGTGAAGCGCGGCGCGGAGACGCGCGGAGAGACACACCGCGTGGTGGCGGCGGCGCTCGCTACCTCGGCGTCCACCACCACGCGAAAAGTTCACATGGCTTCACATTTCGGACAGGTTCGCTGGCTGGCGGCTCCTGCTCCTACCCTCCTGCCTTCCTCCTTGCTTCCAAGCGACGCGCTCGCAAGACCTCTCGCGGGTCTTACAAGAGATATCGGTCGCCACCCGCTCACCGCCCGCATGAAACCCGAGTGCCAGGCAGACCCGCTGATGCGCGCGAACGAGCACCACCCCGAGCTCCGCCGTTTGCGCGGCGTGCAGGTGCGTGGACAAGCGCGGCAGCGAAACGTGCACCGAGGCGGCGCGCAACCTCAACATCGTTCTCGCTCGTCGCTCACCCGATCACCGCCGTGACCGACCGATCGACCGCCCCTCTGAGCCACCCGCACCCGTGTTGCCTTGTCTGCTTGGTTGTTTGCTTGCACGCGTCGCTCCAGACGCAACGGTGGCGCCGCAGCGCGGGGCTCGTGGCTGTCCGGTGCCTCGTCTTGTTCGCGCTGGTCGGGACCCCGGACACGCTGCTCGCCTCAGAGCAGGAAGCGGCGGCGGCAGCAAGCGACCGGCGGAGCGACCCCGTGCTGCTATTGCTACTGCTGACGACGGCAGCGATCACAACCGCTACGTTCCTCCGTCTGCAGACGAGCGATCCCGGCTACCTTGACGAAGGTGTGTGCGTGCAGTGGCGCTGCTGTTCTCGCGAGCAGACCGGAGACTGATCCCAGTCAGCAATGCGTTCATGCGCAATGCGGTTCGCGTGCGCAGACGTCCTCCGCCACGCATTCGAACTCGACTCGTCAGCAGAAACACCGACAACAGCAGCAGCCGCCTGCGGCCCGAAGGATGGAGCGACTTGCACAGAGGAGCGCGAGCAGCAGCTGCTTCTGGCAGACGTGGAGCCGACCGCCGATCCACACGACGAGCGAGTGTACCGCCTGCAGCGCGTCGAGCAGATCCGAGTCGCGATGTCCTCTGTCGCTCGAGAAAACCAGTCACGAGATGATGGCAAAGAAGAGGACGAGCTGGCGCTCGGAGGCGCGGCTGCGTCTCCGCTGGCAGATGCGAGTCAGAGCAGGTTCTGCATCGAGTGCGGGATCCTGCCGGTGCGAGTATGGTGCTCGGGCGAAGCTGTCTTGAAGATGGATCTCACCGGATGTCTCGATCTGCTTGATGTCTTGATGTCTGCCTGTGCAGCCTCTGCGGACACAGCACTGCCGTACGTGCAACAAGTGCGTGGCCACGTTCGATCACCACTGCTACCTCCTCGGCGTGTGCGTCGGCGAGCGGAACCACGGACATTTCTGGTGGTTCTTGGCGTTCCAGAGTCTCGAGGCGGCGCTCGCGCTCGCAGTTGTGCGTTTGGGGTTTGAGTGTACGACTTGGGTGGGTGGGCGAGAAGCCTGTGTCGGTGGCTCACTTGCTCATGCCTGTTTCGCACACCAGACGCACTCCACCTTCCGGTTTGGAACTGGGAAGTCCTCTACACCACCGTGGATCCGCACAACCAGTTTCCTACTGACGGTGTTCCTGTGGGTACGGAGAGCGGCGCTCCTAGCGATCTCATTGAGCTGTTCGTCTCGCTGACTTGTGTCGTGGGGTCAGGTCGCGTTCGTGTTTGCGTTTGGGCTCTGGGTCTTCCACAGTGCGTGCAACCTCGCGGTCGCAGTTTGGCGAGACTCTGTTTGACTGACAAGCTTCTCGTGCCGCTTGTGTCGCCGCCAGCGTTTCTCGCGCTCACGAGCTCCACGACGTTCGAGGTCGGGTCGACGTCGGAAGAGGACCTTGCCTACTTGAAAGGCCTCCGCGAGTGCGACTTGCCCTTCAGCCGCGGCGTGCTCAGGAACCTTGCGGTGTTTTGCTGTCAACGGCGAGCGGCACTCGAGCCCGGAACGAGAACTGGCAGCAGCAGAACCGGTAGCAAGGCGTGGCAGCCGACTCGCTGGCAGCTCCCGCAACACATCGATCGCGACTCGGAGTTCATTTGCAGCAACGTGTGGGAGAACAAGTACTACAGTTGCTGCTGAGCGCGGTGAGACCGAGATCAAGCAAGCGAGCGAGATCGAGCAGACAAAACGTTCGAGCTCTGACACCCTCCTCGTTCGGGGCGGTCGAGCTGCGTCTTTCGTGGTCTCCAGTCGGAGCTGGTGTGTTACACCTCGATTCTTGAGATTTCAATATTGTTCCATCCGTGAAATATCACGAATCGCGAGTCCATAGTGCTGAAACCGAGGTTTATCAAGATGGTATCTGAGTCTGATCTTTGAATCTGACTTCCGTAAGGTATTCGCAATGTGCGTATATAACCGTGAAATATATCATAAGGGCTGAAACTATAATGAAAGGGACTTAAAGAGCGCTGCCTCAAGAGTCCACAGTCAACCGCTCACCAGCTCTTCGCACGCAACAGTAGAGAAAAAGAAGCGCCAGGACGCACCCCGACCTCCCGGTTCCCGACCTCCACCCTCCTCCACCCTCCTCCTCTCCGCCCCCGCTGCTGCCGGCCATGAACCCGTCGTACCCGGGACCCTCGGGGGGCGACGGACGTCACGGGCCGCCGCCTCCGCCGCTGGGCAACGCCGGCGCCGGCGCCAAGAGCGCTGGGCCGCCGCCGCCGCCGCACGCGTTCCACCCGCAGCCATCGCTCGCGCAGCTGGCGCACGGGCTCCACCCGCTGCACGGTGGCGGCGGCGGTGGCCCCGGCATGCTGCACGCGGGTCCACCGCCGCTGCCGCCGCCGCCGCTCACGCAGTCGCTCGGCGGGCAGACTGGCGCCGGTCGCTCGCCGCACCACTCGCTGCCGGGCTCGATCCTGCACCCACCGCGCGGCGGCGCGCCTTCGGTGCTCAGCAAGCCGCCTGGCGCGCTTGGCGGGGGCCCCCCTGTGGGGCAGGGCCCACCAGCGTACCAGGTGCGTCTGCCGTCGCAGGGCATGGGCCAGAGCCTGAGCCAGGGCATGGGCGGGAACCCGAGCGCACTCTCCGGCGCGCCGGGCGGCGGCTTGAAGCCCCCCGGCCAGGCGTTCGGCGGCGTGCGGCCGGCGTCCCCACGTCGCGACGTCGGTGCGCAGAGCAGTCAGCAGCAGCAGCAGCAGCAGCAGCAACAGCAGCAGCAGCAGCAACCGCAGCAGCAGCCGCAGCCGCAGATCCACTACATCATGGAGCGCACGGACCCGGACGCCGACGGGTACTACGGGTCGGGACAGGGCGGCGGCGCGCCGCGGCACCGCGAGCTGCGCGTGGAAGACGCGCTGCTGTACCTCGACCAGGTGAAGCAGCAGTTCGGCGACCAGCCGGACATCTACAACCAGTTCCTGGACGTCATGAAAGACTTCAAGGCGCAGGCGTACGTGACCGCCGCTCGCTCGCTCGCTCGTGGATGTATGCGGGGGTGGGAGCTGACGTGATGAGCGTCTGTGTGTCTGTGTGTCACTGTGGGATTGACGGATGGGGCGGCAGAATCGACACCCCGGGCGTCATCCTGCGCGTCTCGAGCCTGTTCCGCGGGTACCCGAACCTCATCCTCGGCTTCAACACGTTCCTCCCCCCTGGCTACCGCATCCGCCCGGACACGTCCATCGAGGTGACTGCGCAGCAAGTGCCGGGGGGCCGCCCCGTGACCGGCCCGCCGTCCATGTTCGCGGGCGGCCTGCCGAGCGTGTCGCAGGGATCGGTCGGCGGTGTCGGCCCTGCGCACCGCCCCCCGCCGGTGACGATTCCCCCGCCGGCGTACGGGTCGGCGGATCTGCAGGGCGGTGCGCACCACAGCGGTGCGAAGCAGCCGACGCCGTCGCGCCAGCCGCTCGCGCCGGCTCCGGGTCAGTCCAAGTCTGGCGGGCAAGGCGGCCAGGGGAAGCAAGGCGGCTCGAAGAAGCCGCTCCAGTCGCAGCAGATGCCAGCGCAGAGCGCGCAAGGCGGCCAGGGAGCCGCCGGCTCGTCTCGCAGCTCGACGAACGCCGTGGAGTTCGACCACGCGATCCACTACGTGACGACGATCAAGCAGCGCTTCGCTGACGAGCCAGAGACGTACAAGGAGTTCCTCGCGATCCTGCACACGTACCAGAAGGAGCAGCGGTCGATCCGGCAGGTGCTCGACCAGGTGTCGAGTCTGTTCCGCGACCACCCGGATCTGCTCCGCAAGTTCACGTTCTTCCTCCCGGACGCGGTGCAAGAGCAGGCGAAGGAGCGTCTGTACGTGGCGGCGGAGAAGGCGCAGCGGCGCAAGGACCAGATGTCGGCGCCCAAGTACGCGCGCGACTTCGGGATGCAGGGCGGTCACCTGTCTGGTGACCACCAACTCGGCGGCCGCCGTGACGATGGCCGCGGGATGCGTCCGGGCAGCGACTCGCCGCTCGGTCACATGTCCAAGTCGGGTCGCATGGGAATGGACGACCACGGCATGTACGGCGACGACGGCATGCGCGGGAAGAGCGGGAAGGGCGGCCGGGACCACATGAAAGCCGAGCCGGCGTCGTACAAGCACCCGTCCCCCCACCACGACGACCACCGCCTCACGGCGAAGCAGCTGGAGCGCCGCGAGAAGGAGCGCGAGCGTGAGCGCAACAAGGCGATGTTCGCGAGCAAGCGCCTGAAGCGCCGGTCGTACGACGGGAAGGAGCGCCGCGGCTTCCTGGCGCTCTCCGACGTGCTGATCGACAAGGAGGAGTGGGGGATCTTCGAGAAGATCAAGAAGATCCTTCCGTCGCGCGACAACTGGCGCGAGTTCCTCAAGTGTCTCGAGCTGTACAGCCAGGAGGTGCTCCGGCGCGAGGAGATGCTGTCGCTGATCAAGAACCTGTTCGGACGCCACACAGACCTGGTCGAGGAGTTCGACAGCCTGCTGTGCTCACACGGCGTGCAGAAGAGCCCGAAGGAGATCTGGCCGTTCATCCCGCTCGCGGAGACGGATCTGTCGCAGTGCCGCCGCGCCACGCCGTCGTACCGCGCGTTGCCGGCGAGCTACCCGATCCCTCCATGCTCGTACCGCTCGAAGCTGGAAAAGGCGGTCTGCAACGACTCATGGGTGTCCGTGCCGACCGGCAGCGAGGACTTCTCGTTCAAGAACATGCGGAAGAACCAGTATGAGGAAGCGCTGTTCAAGTGCGAGGACGAGCGCTTCGAGATAGACATGGTGATCGACGCGAACGCGTCGACGATCGTCGTAATGGAGCCGCTCGCGCGCGAGATCGAGGTGCTGAAGAGCAAGGAGGACGGCTCGGAAGACAAGCTGTGGAGCTACGTGGTCGACAAGGGCACGTTCCGCGTGACCCACCTGAACGCGATCTCGCGCATCTATGGCGACGCGGGCACGCAGATCCTGGACCTGCTGCGCAAGTACCCCGCCGGCGCGATCCCGGTGATCCTGAAGCGCTTGAAGCAGAAGGACGAAGAGTGGCGCCGCGCGCGCCAGGACCTGAACAAGCAGTGGAAGGAGGTGAACGAGAAGAACTACCACAAGTCGCTCGACCACTCGTCGTTCTACTTCAAGCAAAAGGACAAGAAGCAGACGAGCTTGAAGGTGCTCATCCAAGAAGCGAAGAAGATGCTCGAGACGAGCGAGAAGGCGTCCGCGGATGCCAAGTCCATCGCTGGTGGCGCGGAGAGCAAGAGCAGCAGCGCGGGTGCGAACGCTCCTCCGCAGGCGTCCGACATTGCGGACGCGCTGCGCAAGGAGCAGGCGGGCGACGCGAAGGCTGCGAACGGTGAGAAGAGCACGTCGCCGTCGCCGTCGCCGCCGGGCTGGAAGCCGCACTTCAAGTACCGCTTCGCGTCGGTGCAGATCCACAAGGACACGTTCGGGCTGCTGTCGTACGCGGCGGAGAAGAACCTGAGCGTCGCGGACAAGGAGAAGGTGTCGAAGTTGTGGCAGGCATTCTTCTTCCCGTTCTTCCACTTAGAGGAGGAGTGGCTCACGCGGAAGCCGAAGCGCACGACCGTGTCGGTCGAGAAGGCGAAGCGGCTGCGCGCGGGCACGGAGGTGAGCACCGAGTTCGGCGAGGGCACGGTGCAGCACTACGACCAGGAGAAGGGCTTCCACGTGGTAAACCTCCCGATCGGCCAGGCGTACCTCCAGCCCGAGGCGATCACGATCCAGGAGGCGTCGGACTACCCGCCCGACCTCGAGGCGCTGGACGACGAGCGCGACGCGGAGCAGAAGAAGGCGCAGAGCATCACGACGTTCTTCGGCACGCAGCACGCGTACGGCTTCCTCCGGCTGTACCAGATGCTGCACAACCGCCTCGAGCGCGCGTTCGACCTGTGCGAGAAGGCGAAGCGCAACCGGTACCGCCGCACGGTGAACCCTGCTGCACTCGCGCTCGCGCACGCGCGCCACACGCTCGCGAGCGACAGTGCGGGTAAGGAGGAGAAGACCGGCGACTACCAGGCGTTCCTGTCGAAGCTGTACGCGCTCATCGACGGGTCGATCGACAGCACCAAGTACGAGGACTGCTGCCGCAGCCTCATGGGCTCGACGTCATACTTTCTCTTCACGATGGACAAGCTCGTGACGCTCGTGCTCAAGCAGATGCAGCAGCTGTCGAACGACGACACGAGCCAGCAGCTGCTCAAGGTGTTCGCGGAGCAGAGCGAGCTGAAGAAGGCCGAGTCGCCGTCGGATGCGTCCGACGCGGTCGCGGCGTATCTGAGCCGGACGAAGGCGGTGTTCGAGGGCGAAGGCGCGTACCGCATCGCGTTCTACCCGGGCGTGCTGCGCCGCACGCCGCTCGAGGGCCACAGCGCGATCACTCCGTCGGCGGCGAGGGGAGCCGCCGAGAGCTTCAAGATCTGGGCCCCGTCGCCGCGCGTGAAGCCGCAGGAGGCGAGCAAGTGGCTGGTCGAGCCGGAGCTCGCGATCGAGTACCTCGGGTCGATGGACGACGAAGGCGGCGAGGAGGAGGGCGAGGACGACGACGAGTCTCCCGCTGCGACGCCCCCTGAGACGCCGATCGCGACGCCGCTGTTCGGGTCCCCGGTCCGCGACCCGGTGTCCGACGAGAACGACACGGAGATGGAGAAGCACCGGGAGGTGGACAACGAAGCCGATAACAGCGGCGACGACAGTGGCGACGCGCTGTCGGACGACGACGCGGACGAGCGCAAGCGTACGTGTGCAGGGAGGGCGTTGTGTGTGTGCGAGTTTGCGGTGTCTGCTGTGGTGGTTGACGTCGTGTGCGTGCTGCGAACACTGCTGTGTCCAGTGCCCGTCGCTGCTGTGCTCAAGAAGCGCGCGCGCAGCGCGTCCGACGACGACGACGGGAGCTCCACGGATGTCGGCGGCGCGAAGAAAGCGAAGGCGAGCGGTGCGGACGAGGACGAGGACGAGGATAACGCGACCGGCGACGACGACGAGGAGCTGGAGGAGGGCGAAGAGACCGGCGAGGACGAGGACAACGCCGCGTCGCAGGAGGACGATCCGATGACCGGCGGCGACGACAGCGCCGAGGAGGCCGCGGCGGACACGAAGAGCGCGTCGACGGCGAACGACGACGACGACGACGACGAGGAGGAGGACGAAGCGTTCGGCAGCAAGTCGGCGTCCGAGCGGGAAGACGGCGAAGCGTCGGACGCGTCGTCCGCCAAAGCACACGACGCGAGCAGCAGCAGCGGGGGTCAGGAAGCCGTGATCTAGGCGACGATCGGCCGAGAGAGAGAGAGAGAGAGACTTGCGCCTCCGTACGCGCATCACGCTATATACACCACCACTCACTGGGCAACGTCGAACTGCACGCCCGCGAGCCTCTCGCTCTCGGCCCAGAGCCGCGCGGCGTCCTCCGCCGACTCGCTCTGCTTGCTCGGCCCCACGACGCGCGGGTAGCCGTAGAACTCCCAGAAGCCATGCGGCCCGATGTACTCGCCGGGCTGCACGCGCGGGTCCGTCGCGGCGCAGAGGATGCAGAGTGCTCCCATGGCGTTCGTCTGAGCCCACGGCAGCCAGTGCACGAAGCGGATGGCAGCCCGGATGACGGCCGAGTCGTAGTTCTCGAGCAGGTTCGGGAGCAGGTTGCTCTCGGTCACGCCCGGGTGGCACGGCACCGACGCGACGTGGGTGATGCCCGCGCGCTCGAGGCGCCGTCCCAGCTCGTACGCGAAGAGCATGTTGCAGAGCTTGGACTTGCGGTAGGCGTCCATGGCGGCGTACGCGGGCGGCGCGGCGCTGAGGTTGGCGAAGTCCACCGCCACGCCGTGGTGCGAGATGCTGCTCACGGTCACGACGCGCGCCGCGGCGCTGCGCTTGAGCTGCGGGAAGAGCAGCGCCGTGAGCGCGAAGTGGCCGAGATGGTTCACGCCGAACTGCGACTCGAAGCCGTCGGCCGTGACAGCGTGCTTGACGGCCTTCACGCCGGCGTTGAGCACGAGCAGGTCGAGGCGCTCGAAGCGCGCGGCGAACGCGGCGGCGAACGCGCGCACGCTCGCGAGGCTGCCGACATCCAGCAGCATGAACTCGGCGCTGCCCGGCGGCTGCTTGTCCACTACCGGGTCTTCCTGCGCGAGCTGCTCGAGGATGCGGCGCGCGGCGTCTCGGCCGCGGGTCTTGTCGCGGCACGCGAGCACCACGAGCGCGCCGCGGCGCACGAGCGGCAGCGCGGTGGCGAAGCCCAAGCCGGCGTTCGCGCCGGTGACGACCACCACTTTGCCCGCGAGGCTCGGCATGAGCGCGAGGTCCCACTGCGCGGACGACGGCGGCATGACGGACTAGAGAGGCTCGAGGGCGTGGGGGGCTTGAGGCGGGCGGGTGCGAGCGGAGCGCTTGCGCGGCGACCAGCAGATGAGCGAGTGCCATGAGCTTACGTGTGTGTCGAGGCAACTTCAATGCAAGAGACTTTGCCATTCGAAAATAATGTTCGTGATCGAGAAAGTGATTGGCTGAAACTATGATGATTGCGAACGGAGTTGATGTGCACCACACGAACTAGAGGAGATTGGTCAGTCTTTGAGTCGTCAGTAGTACTCGAACACCTGCGCAGGGCTCGCCTGCATGCGCTCGAGACGCGCGACGAACCTGCCGAGACGCTCGTGCTTCGCGCACCGGAGCAGCCAGTCGGGGTCCTGCATCGGGCGGTGCGCGCAGAGAAAGTCGACGACCGTGTGGTGCCCTCGCCTTGCGGCTTCGAGCACCGCCCAGGACGTGCAGCCCTCGGCGCGGTTCTCGTGCAGGAACTGGACGACGCCGAGGTGGCCATTCGTCGCGGCGTAGGACATGGCGTCGGCCGTGAAGCCCGGGAGGTTTTGCTCGTGGAGGTAGCGGACGCACGCGAGATGGCCCCGCCCCGCGCCGAACGACATCGCGGCGCGGCTGCAGCCCTCCAAGCGGTTCTCGTGCAAGAAGCGCAGGATCGCGAGGTGACCAGAAGCCGCCGCGCCGTCCATCGCTGCGATCGTACACCCCTCCGAGTGGTTCTCGTGCAGGAACTTGACGATCTCGAAGTGGCCTTCGCTCGCAGCGTGGTCCATCGCGCCTACCGAGCAGCAGTTCTCGTTGTGCAGCAGGCGAACCAAGTCCATCCGCCCGAAGCGCGCGGCGGACTCCATCAAGTTGGCACTGCACGCGAACCGCCGGTCGCAGATCCACTGCACCAGCTCGACGCTGCCGTGCTCCGCAACTGTCTGCATCTGTAGGAAGTACCCCAAGCGGTGGTGCTCGTCTGTGAACGTGTCCGCGAGCCAGTCGAGGAACGCCATGTCTAGGCGCTTCTCCGCTGGCGAGCGCACGAGCGCGACCATCCGCTGTAGGAATCCTCTGCTCTGCTGCGTGGCGAAGAGCGCGATCGCGACGGGCACGATGGCAGTGCAGCGGGAGAACGCGTCCTGCGGCTGCATCGGCTGCTTCGAATGCGCGTACAGATTGTGCAGCGTGTCGCGGTCCCCACGACAGACTGCCTGCTGCCAGAACAAGTCGCGGTCGAGGTCGTCCTCGTCCCACTTGTCCTCCATGAACGCGAGGTACTGCGCCACGATGAACGGCTCGCCGGATAGGAACGACGCGACGTGGCGGAAGAGCTCGGGGTCGGCGAGCACGCGCAGCGGTGGCCTCGGGGCGGCATCGCGGGCTGGTACCATGCTCGGAGGAGGAGGATCCGATACGTTCTTCGATGCTCTCTCCTTCTCGTCGTACTTAGACGAAGGAGATGCAAGCCATCCGCGACGAAGCAAGTGGTCTTCCAGTGCTGTGCACTGCTCGAAGCGCTGGAGCTCGATGCTGCTCCCATCGGCCCGATGACAGTGTGCGCATGCGTGCAGTCCTATTCTCATAGCGCAAGTGCACGGAGTCGATCCGGAGGTCATGGCGACCGAGTCGAGGCAACAGCGAGAAGCGAAGGCGAGGCGGAAGAAGAAGCCCGGAGCCGCGCCGCCGATCGGTTCGCGCGCTTTCATGCTCGCTGTCCAGCTCGTGTACTGTAGCCCCTTCCGCTTACGCTCGCTCTCTGCATTGGGTGACCCATGCACAGCGTTCCGCCTGCACACGGAGCGCGCCGCGCAGGAACACGATGAGAGCAGGCGGCAGCGGGTGAGTCGCCAGGACCTCGCGAGCCAGCACAAGCTGCTCGGCAAGAAGACGGTGGAGGACTTTGCGCGCCTCCGCCTCGTGCGCCCCCAGGACCGCGCGACGTGGCAGCAGCAGAACCTGCACCAGAACGGAGGACAGCAGCACCATCATCACCAGAACGCGAAGCTACACGACAACCGGAGCCAACAGGAGCACCACCGGCGCAGCGCTGAGACTGCGAGCGCGCAGCACAAGCCGCTACTCTCAGCGCGCGAGCGGCCTGCCGACAGTGAGTCGCCTCCGCTTCGGCGAGCCCGCCCGCAGTCCGCCAAGCCGGTGCTGCAGCATCCGCACCAAGTGGCCGCGCGCGGCAGCTTTGCAGGCGCAACGTCCTGCGAGGTCGTGTCCGGGTCGAAGGTCAGCGTGCAGCGGCTCGAGAGCTGCGGCTACAACCCGATACCGATCACGACAGGACAGCTCCTGTCGAGCAGCCAATCTGCCGCTCAGCTGCGAGTGGTGCGGCGCGAGCCGTACGCGAGCAAGACGCCAAGCAAGACTGGCGCGAGCACCTCGCATGCCGTTCAAGAGAGCGCTCCGCCAGCGGATCTCGGTGTCAGCAAGAAGCACATCGTCGTGTACATGCACCGGGTGCAGCTCGATGAGAGCGATGATAGCGACGACAACAGGGATGGCGACGACAGGAACTGTGCTTCGAGACGCGACGCAAGTCCGCAGCAGCAGCACGCGAGCGAGCTCCCGCCGCCGAGGCGAGCGCGGAGCGCGTGGTGCGAGGACAGCGAGCGCGCTGAGTGACACGCCGCCAGCCTCGCGCGAGCACCGAGGACGCAGCAGGACGGCGTGCACCTCCTAAGGGCGGTTGAAGTTTGCACCGAGTTCCCGTCGGTGTCGTCGGCGGCGAGAGGAGTGCACGCAGGACTTTGCGACGGAGGCAAGGAAGGAGATGACAGGACGAGCGACCAAGCAAGCGCGCAGGCGAGAGCGCTACGACGACAAGCAAGGGAGATCACGAGCGAGTGCCTTCATGGAGGTCGAGCTCGTGTGCTGCTGCACCAAAGTTCCGGTGCATCATCGGATACTCGATTTTTCATGAAATTCAACAACCAAGAATATAGTTTCAGACTTGAATTGTGCATGCGAAGGTCGCTGGAAATATGCATACTTGGTGCTAATATGCAGCTCGATTTCTTAACATAATCGTTCTGCTCCTCAAATTTCAAGTTTTCGAGCATACCGGATGCTCGTCACTTTTGCAACTCAGTTCATCTTCAACCTGCTAGATCTCGCCTCCCTCTCTAACTCGAGTCCATATCCTTCTCGTTAACAACCCAAACTTCCTCTTACTTTGCTCTGTATAATTACCGCTATGTATGACATGCGAGGTCTCCTCTCCGGGCGTCATCGACCTCCGGGAAGCCGGAGACCTCGCTCGCGGAGGAGAAGAGGCCTCGCGACAGACCTCCTCGTGTGCGCGTGCTCACTCACCAACTCGCCGCACCGGAAGCACGCGCCTCCACTCCCCTCGCGTTCGCAATGGCCGCGTCGTCCTCATCTTCTTCGCGCCGCATCGATGCGCTCACGCGGCAGCTCGCTGCCTCCACCTCTGCGCCGCTCGCAGCGTCCACCGCCGCCGCCGTCATGCGGGAGCTCGCGGACGAGCGCGCGCGCGCGTCGTTCCCCGTGCGCCGCATGACGCACTTCATAGACGGCGGCGAGCGCAAGACGCGTTTCCGCGAGGAGATGATGGGCTACCTGGCCAAGTCCCCGGAGCTCGCGAGCGCCAGCGCCGGCAGCTACGACCTCCCGCTCGCGCAGCGCCGCGAACAGACGCTCACGCGCGTGCGCCGCCTCTACCAGCTCTTCGTGGAGCACGGCGCGAACATGGACAAGCGCAACATCATGGCCGAGCTTGCGGGCGTGTACGACCTCGGGCTCTGGGTGCGCAACGGCGTGCACTTCGGGCTCTTCGTCGGCGCCATCATGGGCCAGGGTGACACGGAGCAGCAGGACGCGTGGATGGTGCCTGCGCTCACGCTCGAGCTCTTCGGATCCTTCTCCATGACGGAGCTCGGCCACGGCAGCTACACGCGCGGACTCGAGACGACCGCCACGTTCGACCGCGCCGCCGACGAGTTCGTCATCCACACGCCCACGGACACGGCGACCAAGTGGTGGATCGGGTGCGCTTCTCGCCGCCTCTGTGTCGCTGCGCTGCTCTCGACTGAATGCGCTTGTACTAACACACGCGCGGTGTATGCAGCGCCGCGGGCGAGACGGCGACCCACACTGTGGTCTTCGCGCAGCTCCTCATCGACGGCGAGCACAAGGGGCTGCAGAGCTTCTTCGTGCCGCTGCGCGACCCGCAGACCCACGCGCCGCTGCCGGGCGTGCGCATCGGCGACTGCGGCGCCAAGATGGGGCTCCAGGGCGTCGACAACGGCTGGATCCAGTTCGACCACGTGCGCGTGCCGCGCTTCAACATGCTGCGGCGCTTCGCGTCCGTGACGCGCGACGGCGCGTTCGTGCAGACGCACAAGGCGCAGATGGCGTACGCGGCGCTCATCGGCACGCGCGGCAAGCTCGTGACGCTCTCGAACGGCATCCTCAAGAAGGCGCTGACGATCGCGGTGCGCTACTGCGCGGTGCGGCGCCAAGGCGCGCCGGTGAACCCCCGGGATGCGCACGCGGAGGCCAAGCTGCTCGACTACCAGAGCCACCAGCACCGCCTCATGCCGCTGCTCGCGACGGCGTACGCGTACCACTTCCAGACGAGCTACATCGAGCGGCTTCTCGAGACGTTCGACAAGGAGGGCGGGGACATCGCGGACGCCGTGCTCGCGGACATCCACGGCACCATGGCCGGGCTCAAGGCGTTCTGCAGCTGGGACACGCTCGCGGGCGTCGAGGAGTGCCGCCAGTGCTGCGGCGGCAGCGGCTACAGCGCCTACAGCGGGCTCGCGAGTCTGCTCGCGGACTTCTCGGTCATCGTGACGTTCGAGGGCGACAACACGGTCATGGCGCTGCAGACCGCCAACTACCTCGTGCGCGCGGTCGAAGCGCTCGCGGGCGGCCAGCCGCTCGCCGGCTCGGTGCAGTACCTCGAGCGCGTGAGCCGCCACGAGACGCCGCCGCGCTGGGCGGTGCGCTCGGCGGCGGACCTCGCGGACCCGGCGCAGCTGCTGGACGCGCTCGACGTGTTCGTCGGCAGGGTCGTGCTCGCGGCCGCCGCCAAACACGCGAGCGCCGCGGCCGCGTGCGCGAACAAGGAGGAGGCCTGGAACGCGTGCCACGTCGACCTGCTCGAGGCGGCGCGCGTGCACGTGTTCTACACCGTGGCGGCGCGCTTCGTGGCGCAGGTGCAGGAGCTCAAGCGGTCGCCGGAGCAGCCGGTGGAGCTCGCGGCGCCGCTCGAGGCGCTCTGCCAGCTCTTCGTGCTGCGCGAGTTCGACCGCAGCGCCGCGTTCTTCCTCAAGCAGCAGTTCATGACGGCGGCGCAGTGCGAGCTCGTGCACGAGCAGGTGCTGCGCGCGTGCGGCCGCGTGCGCCAGGACGCCGTGCCGCTCGTGGACGCGTTCAACCTGAGCGACCTGGTGCTCAACTCGAGCATCGGGAACGCGGACGGCAACGTGTACGAGCACACGCTGGGCGTGGCGAGGGGCAAGACGGGCGTGACGCCCTACTTCGCGTCGCACATCAAGCCGATGCTCGAGGGCGAGGGGCTCGAGTCCATCGAGGAGAGCGAGCAGGTGGCGTGAGCTTGCTTGCTTGTCGTTGAGGAAGGCAGGGAGGTGTCCCTCCGTAAAGTCGGTATCGATGTTGATTTTTGAGAGAACACACCTCTATATGTTATATAGAGGCGTTATGGCGGAATGATGGTAGAGCGAGCAGCTCATTTCGTTCATCAACAGCGCGAGCCGAAATGCTCTTCCGCGTGATCGCCAGGCAGCGCGCGCGCGCGCTCCTCACCGCCCTCCCGAGGACGCAGCAGCTGAGTTCCCGGCCGTTCTCGGGCGAGCCGAAGCGCCCGAAGGCCGTCAAAGTCAAGAAGAGCGACGCGCGGCGCCGCGTCGAGCCCAAGCCCGAGCCGCCGCCGCAGAACGCGCTCACGGAAGCCCATGAGGCGCCGCCACCGTCGCCGTTTGTCGAGCAGCAGCAGCAGCAGCCGACGTTCGGCCAAGTGATGAAGGCGGTGCGTTGTCGTCACGCCATGCGCTGCTCGGTGTTCGCGCAGAGGAGATTTCGCCGCTGCTCACGCGGTCGGTCGTGTGTGCGAACTCCCAGAACTTCCTCTTCGGCATCGGCATGGCGCTGGCGTTCTCGATCGTCGGCGGCGTCATCGCGAGCATGGAGGAGGTGCGCGCGCAGTTGCATCTCGCCCTTCCCGCGACGACCCCAACTAACCACTGACACCACTGACGCGCTGTTGACTCACGTCGCAGACGTCGGAGCCTGGGACCTTCGCTGCGAGCGAGGTGACCGACGATGACGACGAGCAGTAGACACAGAGACGACCTCTCGCACGCTAAACCACACGTTGCTCGTTGCATTTGGCACTCTCAGAAGCTGCTCATCGAGTCGCGCTCGGCCCTTTCCACTCGAGGGCGGCGTCGCTCGCAGCTCAGCACGCCGGCGCCACTAGTCCCAATCGTCGTCTGAGTCCGAGTCGTCCGAGTGTGTCTCCTCGAACTCGACGTGGATGCGCCGCGCTGCCATCGCGTTCGTGATGGCGTCGCTGATGGATCCGGCGGGCGCCGACGCTGGCGCGCTGGGCTTCGGGGCGAGAGGCGGCGCCTTGCCGCCACTGCTCGCGACTGCCGCGGCGGGCGAGTCGTCGGTCTTCCGCAGCTCCGCTCCTTTCCGGATGGCGGCGAGCAGGTCGCCCCGCCCGCCCCCAAACATGTTCGGCCGCGGCGGCAGCTCCGAGAGCTTCGGTGCAGCCGTAGTCGAAGGCGGCGCTGCTGGCGCCGGAGACTCCGACAGAGCGCGACTCGCCGTCGAGCTGGGACGCCGTGACTTGCGCGGCTCCAGCTCCGCGAACTCCTTCTTCGACGCCTTGAGCGCTCTCGGCTCTTGTCTCGGCGCCTCCGCCGACGTGCCTCTCGACCGAACCGACTGCACTCGCATTGGAGGGGAGACGGAGGTGTCCGAGTCCGAGTCCGAGTCTGAGTCATCCATCCCGAAGAGCTGCTTTGAAGCCTTCGGGGCAGTCCGAGTCTGTGGACGCTTGCTCGAAGAAGAAGTCTCGACGGGGCTGAGCGGAGCGCGATCTCGCTCCGGCAAGCGCGAAGCTGCGTCACTACCCGCTTGCTCACTGCGAAAGCGATCGTCAAGGTGGAACTCGAACCGGAAGCGCTGGTTCTCCAGGATGCTGGGGACGGCGAGCAGCTGCTGGAAGTACTCGACCAGCTCGAGCGCGCGCTTGTGCATGTTCTCCGGCTTGATGTTGTTCCGCAGACGGTGCTTGGACGGGAACTTCGGGAGCGCGTCGCCCCGGAGCTCGCTCGAGAGACGCAGGTGGATCGCCTCGAGCTCGTTGTACGAGTTCGTGAACTGGTGCTCGTGCGCGCCGAGCCGGAAGGCGAACGTGAAGAACCCCGCGGGCTTCTTGCCTTCGGTTCGCACCGCCGAGGACACGTACGCCACCACGACGCTCGCCGTCTGGGGCGTGGAGCCTCTCGACATGAGCGCCACCGCGCTCGTCCGGTCCGACATCTTGTTGCTTGTCCCGCCTGTGCATCACCGTCCGTTAGCATCACCTACTCGCCACGCGAGCGCTCTCCCACCACGAAGCAGTCAACACGGACGGCGCACCGTATTCCGAACGCGAAGCATCTGTGACGTCGCTGTCGTCATCGTCGTCGTCGCCGAGCGCAAACCCACGCGCGGTAGAGCGTCGAGGATCTGCGCTGCTGTGGGAGCTGGTGGGCGTCGAGGAGGTATGTCGATCCGGCTTCCTGGTCGCGAGAGCGCTGCTCTTCGGGGCGGCAGAGCTCTGGCCGCTCTTCCTCTCGCGAGCGAACAGCCCGCCGTCCGAGTCGTTGCTCTCGCTGCTGCTGCTGTCGTCGAAGAGCCCTTTGCGGCCGCTCGCCTTCGCCGCCGCCTTGCCCGCGGGGCTGCCGCTACCGCCGCCGATCGCCTTCTTGAGAAGCTCCTTGCCCTCCGCGCTGAGCTGCGTCTCGCGCTTCCGATTCCGAGCCTTCCCGCCCGCGTGCGCGTCGGGACGTTCGCTGCTGCCGCCGCTTGTCTCGTCCACCGTGTCGGCGCGGTTCCGACGGATCGCAGCGAGACTCGCGGCGAACGCGTTCGTGATGGTGGAAGGGGGCTCCGGGGATGGTGGCGCTGCGCCGCTGTCCTTCGCCTTCTTCCGGGAGGTTCGCATCGCCGACAGTTCGCTCGTGACCGAAGCGATGGAGTCCCGACGTCCGGTCGGCGGCTTGCGGCCGCTCAGAATCGCCGCCAGGTTGTCTTGGACGCCGTGCTTGGCGCGGTCGACGCCCGAGAGCCGTCGCTGGCTCTGCGAGAACGACGCCCGCGACACCTCGCTCCGACGCTCGTCATCATCGTCGTCGTCGTCGTCATACAACGAACCGCGGAAGCTGGGAGCCTGCGATAGCCGCGCGTCGTCTCGAGACGAAGCTTCCGAGCGCGGCGGTGGCGGCGGCGGAACAAAGTCCGACCGCGAAGACGACGCGCGGTGCGTCGCGTGCATGAGCGCATGTGGCGGCGGAGGCGGAGGCGCGAAGCTCATGCGGTGTCCGTGGGAGTTCGACGACACCGACGACGTGTCCGACGGGTTCTCGAACGACGAACCGCTGCTGGACGAGCCCGCGGGGCCGCGGGCGAGCGGGAGGCCGATGCGGTGCGTCGTGCTGACGTCTGCGGCTTCGAAGACTGCGAGCGCATCCACATACATCCACACGTACATTGTCAGTACACCCGCGTGACGCGCCGGCACCAGCAACAGCAACAGCAGCAGTAACAACAACAGCAACAGCAACAGCGCGTCACGCACACTGGCCGGGCAGTGGCAGCTCGACGCGCGCGCGCGCCTTGGCCTCCACAACCTTGGGCTGCAGCGGCTGCACGTTCTCGAGCTTCCCGCCAGCGCCGTCCTCCATGCGCTTGCGGTACGCCGCCTTGTTGACGCGGCCCGTGGTCGGCGCGTGGCGGCGCTGCAGGCGCAGCTTGCGCTTCTCGAGCAGCCGCGCGGTGTCCTCGTCGAGCGAGCCGAGGCCGTCGACGCGCTCGAGCGGCGTCATGTTGCTGATCTCGGCCTCGCGCGCCAGCAGGCGCTCGCGCTCGTCCGCCGCCTGCTGCAGCTTGAGCTCGCGCCACTTGCGCAGCTTCTCCTCGCGCTCCTGCTCCAGGCGCTTCTCCTCGCGGCGCACGCGGCGGCGCTCACGGCGCGCCTCCTCCCCGGCCGCGCTCTGCGGGTCGAGCGCCGCCACGAGCGCGCGGCACCACTTCTCCAGGTCCACGCGGTTGAACGCCGCCACGCACAGCGACGTCGTGTGGCGTCCGCTGCCGTGCGGCTTCGGGTCCACGCGCAGCTCGAGTCCGTACGCATCGCCGGCCTTGAGCAGCCCGGCGCCGTCCCAGCCGGCGAACGCGCCGACGAAGAGCGCGTCGCCCACGCGCCGGCGCTCGCTCGACTGCTCGCCGGCAGCGCCGAGCGGCGGCGGCGCCGCCTCGAAGAACTCGAGCTTGCGGTTCACGTAGAGCACGGCGTAGCGCTCGAGCAGCTTGCGCGTGCCGTCGGGCGGCTGGCACAGCACGTAGCCCTCGTGCACGACCCACGGCGCGCCGCCCATGATGATGCTCAGACGCACAGAGTATACTGAACTGAAGTCGAGTTTAGAGGGGAGCCTCCAGGAAGAAGAACGAGAAAAATTCAAACAGCTCTAAATAGAAGCCTCGCGAGCATGCGACATGGCAATGAACTGGAGAATCACGATGTCGGAGAATCATGACAACATGGCTACAGGCGAGGCAATGCGTTTGCGGTGGCGGTTGTTGTTGCTGCTGCAGCTCGCGCTCTTGTGCCGCTACTCTACGCTTCGTCTATGATCTCGTCACGAGCCGACGCTCACAAACACTCGTCCGGCCACACGTGCTCCAAGCCGCCGAACTGGTTCCCCCCGCCCGCCGCCGACGCCGCGCGGTACAGCCCCATGCCCGACTTGAACACCTCCGCTCCGCCGCCGCCGACGTGCAGCACGGGGCTCGACAGGCTCAGCGCAGACGAACTACCGGGTGTTGGTGGCTCGGCCCCAGTCGAAGACTGGTGGTGGTGGAGGGGGTCCGCCTGTGGCTCTTCCTGGTGCGCTTGCCCGCCGAGCGCCTGCGACGCTGAAGGCGATGGCTGGAAGATGCGCGCGGTCACAGACACCGGACTGTCCGTCTTCCACTGGAGCTCCTCCGAGAGCCGCTTGTGGGAGAAACTCAGTGGGGGCTCGCCCAACCGGTACGTGTTGTGCTGCTGCTGAAGCTGCGGCCCTAGACGGTCATCGCGCACAACATGTCAGCCAGTCGGACAGACGCTCGTCGACGCGCCACCTCGACACGCCCAGCGACACATCGCGCAGTACCTGGCGACGGGAGGCTTGTCACGAACGTGCCGCGCGCGTCGTTCGCGAACGGGATGGCAAACCCCATCGGGGACATCTCCTGTGACGAAAAGTGCTGCGGCGACTGCTGCTGTTGCTGCTGCGCGAGCTGGTGCATCAGCGTCATGTTGAGCATGGGTGCTTGCGGTGCGGAGTTGGCGCGGAGCCGCTGCGAGACGCCAGGCTGCTGCTGGTGCATCGGCATGCTGTAGTCAAACGCTGTCTCGCCGCCCGGACCCATCCCGTGCGGCGACGGATTCGCCATCCCGTCTGCACCGCCGTGGAACGCCCCAGGCGGCAACGGGTACACGAGTGAGTGGTGTCGCGGCGAAGCTTCGTGGCCGAACTCGACCTGCGATAGATGCACGCGGTCCAGTGAGCGCGCAGCACCAGCACATCGACGCGACGTGGCTGCGTGAGGCGCGCACCTTCTCGCGATCCGCCGACGAGCTACTGTTGCTGCTGCTGCCGAACAGCTTCTGGTACGCGGGTTGCTGCGACTGCGGGGTGGACGGCCCCATCGTCGTGTGCGTCGGCGTCAGCTCCTGCGCTCTCAGCGGCGACGACGACGAGTTGACAACCGCCAAGCGGATGCTCTTGCCCTCCCGCACCGGCCCCTTCTTGCGCAGCGACTGGCGCTGCATGCGGCGCATGGTCGAGTAGTAGCGGTTCTTGATCGCGTTGTCCGTCCTGCCGAGGGGGAGGACCGCCCAGTGAGTCAGTCACTCGCCACCGAGCAGCTACAACGGCAGCAACGGCGGCAACGGACTCTGCACGCACCTGCCAGGCAGCATCTTGGAGATCTCGGCCCACTGGTTGCCGACGTTCTTGTGGCACTCGAAGATGACATAGTCCTCCTCGGCTGTCCACGCGTCCTTGCGCACCTCCGGGTTCAGGTGGTTGTGCCAGCGCTCGCGGCACTGCTTGCCGACGCGGCCGGGCAGTTGCACCGCGATGAGCGACCAGCGCTTGGCGCCGTGCTGCTTCACGAGCTGCGTGAGCTTTTCGTTCTCCTCGCGCGTCCACGGACGCTTGCTGTTCGAGTCGCTCTTGCGGCGCTCGTCCTTCGCGCCGCCCTCGTCCTCATCGTCCTCGTCGTCGTAGTGGTCGTCGCCGCCGCCGTCGAACGCGTGCGCCGCCGAGCGCAGGAAGCCGTTAACGTCGGCTGCCGCACCCCCGCCACCGCCGATAAGCTCCAAGCCGAACGCGTGCGCGTGGGGACTCTGCAACAGCTGCTGCTGCTGGAGGTGGTGCGCCAACAGCGGCGGCGCGTAGTGTGCGAGCCCGACGACCTCCATGGCGTCGCTGCGGGCGTTGGCGTCGTCGAGCGCGAGCATCTCGAGGCGCCGGCTGCTGCTGCTCATAAGAGACGGCGAAGGTAACGCGCGACGGTTTCTACCGAAGCGCCTTTGGAACTTCTTCTCGGCGCAAGCTGCTTCTGCCTGCTGCTCGTGATGCCTGCCTGTCACCTCCTTCTCCTTCCTGCTCGGCTGGCTCGCGAATGCGCCGCTTTCGCCGCCGCCGCCGCCTTGGCCTGCGCCGCCACTGCCAAGCCACCGGCCTTCCTTTTGCTCAAGCGCCGCTTCTCGTTTGGATCCAGGACAGGTCTTCGATATTTTGGCAAAAGCGAGGGTGTGCTAGCGCTACCGAATTCTTTGGCGCTGAAATATATCGGAAAGCAGGTTGCAGCTGGCGCGTTTCTGTAGTGTCGAGTGTAGTTGCAGCGAGCGACTCGAAATATTTCTCGAAAACTACGCGACTATTCGTTTATCTTCGCTGAAACCGGTGCGTAAACTACAAGGGCGGAAAATGCGAGCAAAAGGGGGGACCAAAGAAAATCAGCTCGCATACAAACCTCAAGACGGTATTTCTTACTCTTGCGGTTTGTATGAGTCAAGCGTGCAAATTGGTTTCAAACGGTTTCGCCCTGAAAGGTCGCGCAAGTTCGCAGAATGCTATTTTTAGCTCCCTGATATGTTGATGCAAAACTGTACACAGCGCGATACCTACAGCCAAGCGCACAAAGCCTGTCACGGTGCTGCTGCTTGCCGCCGCCACCGTCGCTGTTGCTGTTGCTGTTGCTGTTGCTGTTGCTGTTGCTGTTGCTGTCATGATGCTAGCTAGCTGGAACAGCTCTGCTGGAAGGTTTCGAGCGTTCGAGTGACTCATGATTGTCTGGGCGTCATCTAACGGTTCTTCTACCAACCTTCCTGTTCTGGTGGTGGTGTCGACTCTGGCACAGCGACAGCACAAACTAGGGCGGCGGTACACTCCGCGAGGCGAGCAGCACAGCGGCAGAACAGAACCGACCCGCTACCCGCTCTGTCGTTGCGTTCGTGCAGGTATCGACACGATTTCGCAGTCGCTCAAGACCGCTTCGCTTGCGTTGTTCTGGCCAAGCTTGGTTGATCGTGCGGACGCACATGGAAGAGCGCTGCCAAGTTCGAGGACACAGTTCATTCCAGTACAAGGCGAACTCGCTTCGCCGCATCACCGAGCGCGTTGCATCACAACCAAACCAACGCACTTGCATTGCGGTCGAGAACTGAAGCAGCCTCGGCGGAATAGCACGTAGAAACCCCAAGCCTCCAGCGAAGGAGCTCAAATGGGTGTTGTCGCGGTGAATGCGCGTGGTCGAGATCCGCGGGTTTTGCACGAGCAAGTCCTGCTCGGGTTGCAAAGCCGACCTCATTCCAATCAGCGTCGACACTGACGATTGGATCAGCTCTCCTCGCGTTAAGCACTCGGATAGCGACAAGAACACAACGATCAACACGATGCGCCTCGGACAGTGTCAACGACACAGCTGTCGAAACAGCCAACGTGGGACGCAACCTGCAAGAGTGAGCTCGGCGGTCCCGGGTGCTGCACTTCGCAAATCTGTGAGGGCTCCGCGTTCGAGTTCGAACCTGCTCACACAGACTAGCCCGTAGTCAGCGGTGACATAGTTCGGAAACGCGACCCTTCTAGACTTCTCCTACTTCTCTACGATTGCCTTGTCTCGACTGCTCCACCAACACGTTCTCGATCATCTGGTGTGTCGCCGCGATGTTGATCGCCGTCGCGCTCAGCATGAAGTCCGTGATCGCGCCGACCGCATCGCTCGCGTCGCCTTCCACACGCAGCGGTGACATGATGTAGCACGGCTGAAGCAGTGCTCGCGGCGGCGCCTCGGAGGAAGAAGACAGCGACGATGGAGAAGGTGGCGCTCGCCGGATCATGACGTAGCCCTTCTGGAGGAAGCGGATGCCAGACAGGCGCTGCGCCGAGAACTCCACCGGGTCGAAGTACGTCTGCCACACGATCACCTCCCGATCTCCCTCGACGCTGCGTCGCATCATTTGCCGGACACGCAGGTGCGCCGACGTGTCCTTCGCAAACAGTTCCACGGTGAAGTCCTCGACAACCGTGTCCTCCGTCGCATCGAGACTCTGTAGAGGGAGAGAGGGTGATGCCATCAGTCAGCGACATCACGTCTGCTAGCCATACCGCTCGTCGGCTCCCAAACGCACCTTGTGCTGGATGTACGTGTAGTACCGCATCGGCAAGTGCTGCTTCGCGAATCGGTAGTGGTTCCACACAGCTGCGCCAGTCTCGCGGATCCCGAACGGAAGTACCTTCGTCGCGCAGATCTCGATCTCGACGCCGGAGTCCCGCTTGGCGTGCATCTGCGCGTTGATCCCCGCCATCGTCGCGCTCGCGAGTCCGTTCGCTGCGAACACATCGTCGATGTCGCGCATCGAGCGCTCGACGCCGACAAGCAGTGTCTGGAAGATCTCTGCGTCGCTCCCGAAGAACTGGCACTGGCGATCCGGGTTCACAAGAGATGTCGGTGGGAGCACGTCTACGAGCAAGTGCGCTCCATGCCGCTGCATATCAACACTCTTCCCGATCTCCTGGCACAGTGAGCCGGCAACGAGGAGCACGAGTGAGTTCCTCCTTCGCTCGCTATGAGGAGCTCCTCGAGAAGATGCGCGCGTACTGTCAGAGCAGCGGACGCCTTGAGCTGTAGCACGCGCTCGAGCCCGCGCGCGATCTTCAGCTGGCTCTCGAGCAGCACGCGCAGTCGTGCGTTCTCCGTCTCTGCGCGGTGGCGCTCGTCGCTCTGGCGCTGCGCGATCTCGCGCCACAGCGAGCTGTTAGGCGCTGTATCGCCACCGGAGCGGCTCGAGCTGACGACAGCATTGTCAGCTGCCAGCGCTGGCGCCGTCGCCGGCTGCCTCTGGCTGAGCACTGCGAGCCGCGTCTCGAGATCTGCGACGCTCTTGCGCAGGTACACGAGCTCCGCCTTGCGGCCGTCGCGTGCCTTGTTCGAGCGTCGTCTGCTGCCCGGGACGACCGACTGCGTCGCTGGCGTCCGCGCGTCGCTGGTGGCGTCGGCGCTCGCTACGTCGCTCAGCAGCTCCGCGAGCTCCTCGGCGCTGATCGCGGGGCCGTCGCCGTCGTCGTCGCCGATGAGCTCGAGCACCAGCGCCGCATCGTCGTCATGTGGCGTTGGCATCCGAAATACTTGGCGAGTGTTACTTGCCTTTTATCCAAACGCTCACTCCGACGACGACGAGCGGTGCAGGATGCCGCGCGCCGTGAGCCTCGTGGTGGCGGCGGCGGAGGAGAACTGGGGCATCGGCATGCGCCAGCAGATCCCCTGGCGCCTGCCCACCGACATGAAGCACTTCAAGGACCTCACAGTGCGCGCCGGAAGCGGCGGCGCGCAGCACGCGGTGGTCATGGGCCGCAAGACCTGGGAGTCGCTGCCGCCCAAGTTCCGCCCGCTGCCGCAGCGCTTCAACGTCGTGCTCACGCGCAACAGCGACTACCGCGCGTGCGTCCCTCTCTCACTTTCTCTTGCTCGCGTGCACTCACGAACGGCCATCACACTCACTCTCCTCTCCCTCGTGACGTCACGCAGCACGCACAGCGTCCCGGATGACGTGGGCGTCGCCGCGAGTCTGCAGGACGCGCTCGCGCTCATCGACGCCAAGCACGACGCGGTCGACGAGGTGTTCGTGATCGGCGGCGGTGCCGTGTACGAGGAGGCGCTCGCGTACGCGGGCTGCCGCCGCGTGCACCTGACGACCGTCAAGGGCTCGTTCGAGTGCGACGCGTTCTTCCCGTCGAACGTCTACGAGCTGGGCTTCCAGTGCGTGTCCAAGTCGGACGAGATGGAGGAGAACGGCATCCGGTTCCAGTTCCTCGACCTGGTGCGCGACGCCGCCACAGCCCCGCCGACGCCGCAGCAGCTCGCGGACAGCAGCAAGCCGCACGAAGAGCTACAGTACCTGGATCTGATCCGCAAGATCATACGCGAAGGCGTGCGCAAGGGCGACCGCACGGGCACTGGCACGATCTCGCTCTTCGGCGCGCAGGTGCGGGGGCTTGTACGCGGAGGCTGTGGTTGGATGGACGGGCGGACGGACTGATCTCACGCGTCTGCTGCCCACCCAGATGCGCTTCAGCCTGCGCGACGACGTGTTCCCGCTCCTGACGACCAAGCGCGTGTTCTGGCGCGGCGTGGCCGAGGAGCTGCTCTGGTTCATCAGCGGCGACACGAACGCCAAGACGCTGCAGGACAAGAACATCCACATCTGGGACGGCAACGGCTCGCGCGAGTACCTCGACAGCATCGGGCTCGCGGCGCGCGAGACGGGGGACCTCGGCCCCGTGTACGGCTTCCAGTGGCGCCACTTCGGCGCCAAGTACACGACCATGCACGCGGACTACAGCGGGCAGGGCGTGGACCAGCTCGCCGAGGTGATCCGGAAGCTCAAGACGAACCCGGACGACCGGCGCATCGTGCTGTCGGCGTGGAACCCGGCGGACCTGGGCGAGATGGCGCTGCCGCCGTGCCACATGTTCTGCCAGTTCTACGTCGCGGCCGGCGAGCTGTCGTGCCAGATGTACCAGCGGTCGGCGGACATGGGGCTCGGCGTGCCGTTCAACATCGCGAGCTACGCGCTGCTCACGCGGCTCGTGGCGCACGTGTGCGGGCTGCGCGCGGGCGAGTTCGTCCACGTCATCGGCGACGCGCACATCTACGTGGACCACGTCGAGCCGCTCAAGCTGCAGCTCGGCCGCACGCCGCGCGCGTTCCCACGACTGCGCATCTCGAACTGCGCTCGCACCGAGAGCATCGACGGCTTCACGTTCGAGGACTTGGAGCTCGAGGGCTACCAGCCGCACGGCGCGATCAAGATGGCCATGTCGGTGTGAGCCTCGTGTCGAGTCGAGCCGATCCGAGCCGTTTCGAGCCGCTTCGAGCTGCGTGTGAGAGAGAGAGACCGTGAGACTGAGAGACGGAGGAGGAAGTGCCGGTATATACACGCACTTGCGCGGCGAATAACTTAGGCAGGCGGCTCGCGCTCTAGCGCTGCGGCTGCGGCTGCGACTGCACGGTGACGGACGAGGCGATGCTGAGTCCCATGGGTGGCAGCGAGAACGTGACCGCCGCGGACTTGGCGCGGATCTTCGTGCCGACCTTCGAGCCCATGGACTTGACCGCCTGCGCGCGCGTGAGGAACATGCGCGAGACCGCCGCGGCTCGGGCGCTCTTGAGTCCCGCCGGCGTGGATGTCGCGCCGCCGCCACCCCCGCCACCGCCTTCGTCGTCGTCCAGCGGCGGAGACGTGACGGACGACGGCGAGCGCGCGACGCTCTTGGGCAGCGACGCGACGGTGGACGGCGCGAGCACCGCGGCCTCGAGCGCCGACTCGAGCGCCTTGCGCTGCGCGAGGAAGAAGACCTCGAGCTCCTCGGCGTCCATGTTGGCGGCGCGGTGCTGCGGCTCGCCCCAGTAGTTGCGCTGCCAGGCGTGGATCGCGTTGCCCCACGCCTTGCGCTCGCCCCACGTCGGCGCGCTCAGCAGCAGGAGCTGCGGCTTGCCGACCACGAGCAGGCGGCCGTCCTTGATCTTGGCGCGCTGCAGCTGCACGGAGAAGCTGAACGCGCAGTCGCGCGCGTCGGCGTCGGGCACGCCGCGGATCTGCAGCTTGGAGCGCGAGAGCGCGAGCTCGCGCACGAGCACGCCGCTGTGGCGCTTGGTGAAGAACTGCAGGCGGCCCTCGCCGAGCACGCAGTAGTAGAGCGTCGAGCGCGCGTCCTCCTCGTGGGAGATAAGGTAGCCTTCCTTGGACATGGCTCCTGCGGCGGAGTGTGCGGGCGGCGGAGTGTGGAAGGAAGGAAGGAGGCTGCCGACGGCGCGGACGGCGGAGGTGGCAGCGACGATCGGCGCGCGGACGGAAGGAAGCGGCGCTGCGATAGTGAAGACGACTGAGATGCAGTTTTGCCTGGCAAATGTAAAAATCGGGAAATCGTGATACCTTGATAGATGGCAGCTCGGCCTGATTCGGCGACTAAATAGTCATGTCCACCAGGGAGTACAAGTGTTCATATATATATGAGACAGATAGCCACACTGGAAGAATTGGCACCTGGGGAATGTAATATATGAAGCGAACGAGGTACCATATTGGCTGACCCACGGAAAGACGTGGTGCTGTGCCAGCAGCTGGATCTTTGGATCAGGAGTTCATGCTTTGGCCGCAGCAGCACAGCGGAGGTCGTGTTCTAGTGCTTCAAGTGTAGTGTATCGCTGTCGACATGGCGGTGCCATCCAGGCAACACGAACGGCAGAGGCTGCTCCTGTGTTGATGGAGAAGGATGCGCGATTCGCCTTGCTCAAAGGGTTCATTTGCCTAATTTTGTCTAACTTTGTCGATTTTATTGTTTTCAAAAATATGTCTGACAGTACTGTGAGCACACAGCAAAATACGATACGCACTTATTAGGATGCATATAGTATTCCGATCTCGAGTTAACACCACTTCGCCACCTCAACTCCAGGACCTGCAGCTCCCCTCTTGACCACCTCGCCGCCGCATGGACATCGAAGCGAAGAACTGCAGTGACGGCGATGTGACGAACCCGCAGCGACTGTAGCCCCCAACACTTGCAGATGACCAGTTCGCCTGCTACCCGCCGTCGCCTGCCGCCGTCGCCTGTTGTCACCACTGCCGCGCCGACTCACTCCTTGACGCCGAAGACGCCGTGCTCTTGCAGCTCTCGCCGGTGACCGACGCATACTCTCCAGGTTCGGCGTACACATGTGCGGTGCAGATCACCAGCTGTGGATCTCAAGATCGCTCACTCGCGACTGACCGACAGAACTCGAACAACAGGCGGCGAACATCGACAAGTGTGCTGAGGCATGCGAAGTGAGTGACGGACGACAGGCGACTTGACTTCGAGTCAAGTCGACGCGAAGTTCATGAAACTAACAAAGACGAACAGGGAGGTTGCTGTTCGCAGCGCTCAAGACGCGACCGAGAGCGAGAGTTCGATTGACCGAGCGGCTGCGCTGCTGCACGCCGACCTTACTGGCTAGCTACTTGACGCCCCCAGGCGTGGCGGACTCTTGGCGGCGACGTCAGACCGGATCCCCGCCAGCTGCTCGCTCCGCTGCCAGAGCTTGTGTCCGAGTTTCTCGACCCGCGCGTGCTCCGCCGGCTCCTCGCGCGTCGGGTGACCCCACATGCTGAAGAACGCGCTGTTCGGTCCGTACATGTCGCCGTTGCGCGCGCGCGGGGCGGTGGCGGCGTACAGCGACGGCAGAGCACCCATCGCCGCGGTCTGCGAGAACGGCGAGAAGCTCCAGAAGCTCCAGAACGCGCGGCCGAACCAGTTCGCCGACACGGACGGTGGCCCCATGATGTTCGTGTGCGCGTACCCGGGGTGGCTCGCCACCGACACGACGTTGGTGATCCCGCGCGCGTCGAGGCGCCGGCTCAGCTCCAGCGAGAACACGAGGTTGCAGAGCTTGGAGTTCGCGTACGCCCCCATGGCGGTGTAGCTCGCCGGGCTCGTGTCCATGACGTGATCCGGGTCCAGCCGCACGAAGCGGTGCGAGAGCGAGGTGACGTTCACGATCCGCGAGACGCCGTCCGTGCGCTGCAGGATGCCGAGCAAGTGACTCGTGAGCGCAAAGTGGCCGAGGTAGTTGGTCGCGAACTGCTGCTCGAAGCCGTCGACCGTGAGTCCGAACGCGACGCCCATGATGCCGGCGTTGTTGACGAGGATGTCGAGTCGGCTGTGCGTCTTGACGAACTTGCGCGCGAAGCTCTTGACGCTCGCGAGGTCGCTCAGGTCGAGCTTCATGTACTCCACGCCTCCATGTTGCGCTCTCCGGCTGCTCGTGCTGTCTGCTGCCGTACCTGCCGTCGTGTCCTGCTCCGTTGCCGCCGCCGCTGCTGCTGCCACGCGGATGCGCTCTTCTGCTTCTCGAGATCTGTGCTGCGCGGGGCAGGCAACGACGACGTGCGCGCCTTTGCACGCGAGCTCGAGCGCTGTCTCGAGTCCGATGCCGGAGCTTCCGCCAGTCACGATCGCCACCTTGCCGTGCAGTGATGGGATCTGCGAGGCGTCCCAGTTCGGAGGCACTGCGGCATCGAGATCGAGGTCGAGAGGCTGGTGATGCAGTTGCTGGTGGTGAGCGGGAGGCAGGGTGGCGGTGGTCGTGGTCGTGGTCATTCTGGAAAGCGTGTGCGTACAAGTGGTGCTGGTAGCGGGGAAGTTGCCAAGTGAGCTCGCGAAGTGCGCGATGCGAAGGCGACGGCGAGGGCAAGCGGCCGAGAGAGGCAGCTAGGGAAACAGCAGACAAGTTTCGCGCGCGGCCAGACAAGTCGTGTCCGTTCAACACACCCTGTCGACTCCGGACGAGTCGTGGCTGATTGCCTCTCGACACCCGAGGCGATGTTTACAGGGCCGACATCCAGCGCAGGATCATCCGATCGTGGGGCGCTCGATGCGGCACCGCTTCCCGCTCTCGCGCTTACTCGTGCGTTCACACACGCTTGCAGTTGTGTCAGTCGTGTGTGGCGGTGGCGGTGTTTCTCACGAGACACAATCGCGAACACCTCGAATGATGACATCCGCGAGCGCCAGCTGGGTCTCTGTACGAATCCGAGCCCTCTGGTAAGCAGGAGAGGACTCGACTCGCGTCCGATCTCACGACGAGCTGTTCCTGCTCATGCTGTATGAGCATGAACAGGAACAGGAACAAGGGATCCCGTCGAGGACGCCGAGCATCTTGGCACGAGCACCGCCGAGAGTCTCGACCCGACAGGACCGACGCCGAGTGGCTCTCTTAGCATCCCTTTGAGCAATGAGAGGAGTTCCCATGCGCGAGTCCGTGCGCTGGTAGAGCGGCCTTCTATGAACGTCACCGCGTGACAGATAGGATCTGCTTCACGCTCGAACCGACGCGCGCCTCTCGCGGCAGCGGCGCCCTCGAAGACCGATGGGGAGGGCGGCCAGGCAGCGGCAGGACGACAAGAAGCGCCAGCTCTTCACCGCCCACTCCGATGAGCGCAGCGCCGAGCAGCGAGCGGTGGCGCGCGCCACTCTCGACGCGCTGCAGAAGAAGCTCGAAGACGACGCGCTGCGCGAAGACGGCTTCTACTTCCTCGATGGGGTGTTCGCGGCGGCGCGTCGACCGCGCATATCTTCGGGCATGAAGATGCGCAGCTTCGACGGCCACACGAGGGGCGTCAGGTCGCTCGCGCTCGTGAGGCTCGGTGGCGGTGTGGACGCGGCGACTCAGGACGCAGCGCTGGCGAGCGTCGTGGTCACGTTCGGCGTCGATCGGTGCGCGATTGCAGACTCCTCGGTCCATCGCAGCACTCGCCATCGTTGACATTGTGTCTTGAGAACCTTGTCGGCTGTAGCATCGGCATCTGGGACTTCCAAACAGCACATCAACTCGCAGCACTCGACGTCTCCGACCGCGGTGCGAGCTCCATCTGTGGGGCTGCCGCTCGGTCACCCGGTGGCGCTGTCCCAGGACAACTCCGCTTCGCCTTCTCAACGCGTGCGTGCGTCTCGCTCTCGTTCGCTTGATGTGCGGAGACATGGAAGAGAACCGCGCTAACCACAGCACTGTCGGTGGATTGACCCTGCAGACTCGATACCAGAGGTGCATACGTTCGACTTGGCCACCAGCACGATCTCCGCACCCAGCAGTAGCTGCAGCAAGAGCAGCGCGGCGCACTGCGCAGCGCACCAGCAGCAGATCGTGTCGATGGAGTTCGACCCGGAGGCGAATCTCCTCGCAACAAGTTCGTGGGACTCCACCTGCATGCTCTGGCAGGTCCTTCTCGCTACGGCGGCAGAAGCTACGGCGGAGCAGATCGAGTCTCAGCTTGAGAGCCCAGCGGTGCCGCTGCGCCTCGTGCTCGCGCAGGTCCTCCCAGTCCACGAACTTGGCGCATCCTGTGCTCGCTTCATAGGCGATGGGTGTCAGGTGGTCACCGCTGGAGACTGCACGCTCAAGCTCTGGGAACTCGCGATGGTGTCTCCTGAGGATTCGTCGTCGTGCCTCGAGGAAGAGCGAGTGGAGTGGGAGGCAGCGATCCCGTTCTCACTCTCGGTTGACAAGAGCTTGGACCTCATCGCGTTCGACGAGACTCTTGCAGCACTCGTGCCGAACCACGCGTGGCAGCGTCAGCACCACGCTCAGACGAACGGCGAGAGGGAACTGAAGTTGCTGGCCCCAGAGCTGCCACTGGAGATGCTATCTTGCAAGCAGAGGCGGCAGGGTCGCCAGCAATTGGAGCAGCACGAGGATGTTGATGGAGAGAGGCAACCCCAAGCAGCACTCCTGACAGCAACAGCACCAGGAACCTCACCCGCAACAGCAGCAGAAGACGCCGAGTCCGCACGAACTGATGAGCCGCTGGAGCCTCTTGAATCGGACACAGATCGATCAAGTCGAGGTGCCAGTCAGCCTCAGCAGCAGCTACCTCGCGGCTTGGACCAAGATGCCGCGAGCGGCAAGGCTGGCGCGCTGCCATTCGCAAGTGGCAGAACGGATGCCTCCATGCTCCAGCGGAACGAAGATGTTGCCACGCTTGCGGCTACGAACACAAAGGATGGAGTGAGATCTGGTGATGCGAGTCTAGCAGGCGTGCCAGAAGTCTCGGTCAGCATCCTATCAGTCGACGACGCAGCGTTTCTGGAGCGGTACTACCGCGACCTCGCGAGCTTCGACTTCGAGCAGCTTCTGAATCCGGCGGTACCGCTCCGTATCAACGCAGGGGAGGGTGGACATCTCACAACTCCGGCTGGTTTGGACAACCAAGGCGAGCACACCGGTGGAGTGGCTCCCTCGATCTTCTCGTTCGCACCACGCGGTGACTACGCGGATACACCCTCGACGACCTCTGACATGGCAATGAAGGAGCTTGTGTGGACGCCGCTGCACCCGGACGCAAACGGCAAGCTGGTCAGGACGTTCAGTGAGCGGGGTGCGAACGGGCTCTTCAGCGCACACACGGCGTGCATCACATGCTGCGCAGTTGCGACGGATCTCGGCGTGCTGGTCACGGTCGCGCTTGACAAAGCGCTCAAGTTCTGGTCGCTCGTGAGTGCGCAGGTACTCGAGACTGTCTTCGATGCGCACGCCGCGCCGATCACATGCTGCGCGCTGACGACCGAGCGGACGCGCCAGAACCCCCAAAGCGACGGCATGCTGGTCGCTACCGGTGCGAAGGACAACCTGATCAAAGTGTGGCGTCGCAACTGCCTCAGCGCACATCCAACAGAGTGCATCTACACCTTCACAGGACACTATGACGCACCTGCGTGCTGCATCTTCGATGCTAGTGGCGTGTTCCTCGCCACTGCTGGAGACGACACGAACGTCATCGTGTGGCGCGTGGTGCCGTCCAGTCCCGACCAGCCCAAATCGCTAGAACTCGTCGCCGTCGACAAGTTCGAGATCGCGGTGTCCTGGGACGTCCCGCTCGCAAACGGCTCGCCACTGTTGCACTACGTTGTGCGCACTACGCAAGTGAGCTCGCTCGCAGCTGGAGGTCTGGACGTCGTCACGGTCCCAGACACGATCGTGCCGGCAAAATACACGAGCAAAGCGATCGATCGCCTGCAGCCAGGGGTTCAGTACACTCTCGAGATTGCTGCGGTGAACGAGGTGAGTGGCGCTCGTTCATCGTGTTTGTGACCACACGAAGGGCTGACCTGCGTACGATGTTGCGACGCAGATCGGCTCGAGTCCGTTCAGCACCGCCACTCCTCCTATCGAGACGCTGGCGTTCGTGCCATCGCGGGTCGCGCAGCCTCTCCAGTACAGCGACTGTCGCGCGACGCGCATCCGGCTGAACTGGAAGCAGCCGTCTGCGAACGGTGCGCGCGTCCACGCGTTCACGCTTCGTTGTCTCCCAGAGAACAGCGTGTTTGTACCGGTACTGGAGATCTCCGTCCCAGTCGCAGACCTCGAGCGAGTCGAAGCAGCAGCAGAGCCGATCAGCGGTGACGCAAGCAAAGCGAGTGGAAGCAGATTCAAACGAGCGCGAGACACGGGATCGGCGAAGTCTGTCGGATGTGGTGGCAGCACGGTGGTGCTGCCAGCAGTTGACAAGGCGATCGGTGAGGACGCTGGCGGAGTTGATCACACGTCACGGACGCCAGACAGTGGACAAGCTGCCAAAAGGATGGCGAAGGCGAAGAGAACGGTGGCAGCGAAGAAGGCAGCAACAACCGCGGTGAAGTCAGAAGCACCATCGACAGATGTGAGCTTTGCGTACGTCGTGAGCGGTCTCTGGCCAGGAGAGATCTACCAGTTCGTCGCAGCTGCAGAGAATCGCTGCGGACTCGGGGCGTTCTCAGCGGTGAGCGACTATGTCAAGATGGACTCGACTGCGCCGGACCCACCTGCCGCGCCGGTCATCGCCGATGTCCAGAAACGCGAAGTGGATATCGAGTGGGAGAAGCCTAGGTGCAACGGCAGCGAGATCCTGCAGTACACGCTCGAGTGGGTCCAAGATGCGAGTGTCCTTCGACCTGGAACAGGACGTCCGCATCAGGATGATGAAGCTGTGACCAACAAAGCTGATGGGGAGGGTACACCGACGTCTCAAAGCACAAAGATCGCCCGCAACTCGGTAACCCTGCTGACTCGATCTATCGCAGGCACGCGATACACGCTTCAGGGACTTGAACCAGGCAAACCCTTGCGAGTGTGGCTGTCAGCGTCGAATCGGATCGACAACAAAATCTGCACCTCCAAGCTCTCGCCTGCAAGCGACGTCGCGATCACGTTGTGCGACGTCCCCGACGCGCCTGCTCGCCCCGAGTTACTGCATTCGGCACCGCAAGCGAGCGGACATACGCTTGTTCTCGCGTTCATGCCGCCCAAGTGCAACGGTTTGGAGATCGAGAGCTACGACGTGATTCTGTTCTGTGAGGAAGAGCAGTTCGGGATTACCAATCGTCGGGTGTTCCGCGATTTCAAGCTCCTACCTTCCGAGTGCACGATTGCCAGCAGCACCAACGACAGCAAGAGCGAGCGGTGCACGTTTGCGATGCGAGATCTCCGTGGGAAGACATTCTACAGTGTCCAGCTCTGCGCGACCAACAGACTCGGCGCAGGTCTCATGAGCGAGTGCAGCGTGCTCTTCAGCACGCGACCGGCAACTGTACCCGCTCGAATTTCCGAACCACCAGCACTCGCAAGCGATGTGGAGCCGACAAAAGCGACCGTCGAGTGGAAGATCCCCGAACACGATGGTGGCGCACCGCTTGTCGCGTTCCATGTGCAATACAGCATGCAGCCGACCACGACTGTGCTGACAAACGACATCGACGAGTATGCGTGCGACGGCCACAGTAGCAGCGGTGTCGTACGCTACAAGGCACTCTTCGACCACGAAGTGACTGTGTATCATGATTGCGAGTTGCGTATGACGTTCCTCAAGCCCAAGATGACGTATCGATTTCGCGTCGCGAGTTCGAACGCGGTGGGGAGGTCGGCGTTCAGCAAGAAGAGCGCACCAGTCCACACCCCGAGCCTCGTGGAGTTCACGATCGCCCAGTACTTCGCCGATCGCCCGCTAATAGAGCACGAGAAGACACGGTTCATCCAGGTGCGCCATCGGTGCGGATGTGCATCACCTCTGTTGCGCAGACTGACAACATAACCTTCTCTTTCGTGCTCACTTGACATGTACAACAGAGACGCTACCGGGCGTGGAAGCGTGGCGTCGGACAGAGAAAGCGCGACCTCGAAGCTTTGCAGACAGTGCTGGAGAGCTGGCACATTCTCTGACGACGATGTCTCGATGATCGACCGAGGAGTGGTGCATAAGGAACCCATTTCGTAGGTGAAACTCATGATTCGAATTCCACAAGACATCTTGACTCACACTTTCGACTTTCAGTAGTCGACTAGATATGTCCCTTCAGACATCACACTCTCTCTCTCCGCAATATGGAGCCGCTGCTGCTGAGTGGCGAGCGCCTGCGCGGCTCCGGCTCTGGAGACGGCGCGCCGCCGCTGCCGACGGCTGCCGCGCGCCTCTCGCCGCCCAACATCCGAGCGCTGATCCTCGAGAAGGAGAAGGAGCTGCACGACATCAACGAGTACCGGATCCGCACGCTCGAGTCACTGCTTCGCGACAAAGTTCGTTCCCGCCACACTTGATTTTTGTATGTGCGATCGGGACACTCGTTTTCTCTGATACCGAGAACCCTGTTGAAACAGGAGTCGGCCGCGAACGGGTACAAGCAAAAGTTCGCCAAACTGCAAGAAGACTTCAAGTACAACCTCAAGGTGTGTGTGCTGGACTGCCGGATTGCCAGATCTCTGCTCGGTGGGTGGCGCGGTTCGTTTGTCACGACTCACTGTTTCGATCAGTTGCTCGAAGGTCGGGACGAGGAACTGGCGCTGTACGACACCAACTTCGCGAGTCTCAAGAGCGCGCTGCGGGATCGCGATGCCGAGATCAGCGAGCTCAAGGCGCAGGTTGCGGACGCGCAAGCGGAGCTCAAGGCGCAGCAGACCCGAAACCGGGACCAGGACGCGTTCTTCCAGCAGAAGATGAAGGAGGCACGTGCGCAGATGGAGGGTGCGCGCTGGCAGTTCGATGACGAGCTGCGCCGCTGCAAGGACGAGGCGGAGCAGATGAAGCGCAAGACGGACCGTAGGCTACGCGAGCAGGAGGAGGACCTCGAGGCGCAGCGGAGAGAGATCAGCGTGACGTTTGACGAGATGATGCGGCAGCGTGAGGGCGAGTTCAAGGTCGGGCTCGATCAGACGCTCGGCAAGTGCCGCGACCTGGAGCTCAAGCTCAAAGCCGCGCAGCGTGAGAGCGACGCGAACCACGAGCGACTCGAGCAGACCAAGATCAAGATGGACAACATGCAGCAGCTGCTGCAGGAGAACGAGAAGGAGCTGAAAGCCGCAGAGTGGCAGCTCGCAGACGTTCGCTCCGCCAAGGACGCCAAGATCAACGAGCTCGAGGACGACATCGCGAAGCTGCAGGAGGTGAAGCAAGCACTTCTGGACGAGTACGAAGGGAAGATGGCCGAGCTGCTGCAGTCGCTGCACTCAGTCGAGAAGGCGTTCGTGCAGCAGAAGAAGCAGTACGAGGAGGAGCTGCAGCAGCACCTCCGGCGGAAGGTGCGCTCGCTGCCTGGCGCTTGCTCGGGTGTTCGTTTGTCTCGCAGTTACTGACGTGTGAGACCAACGCGTGCTCCAGGAGGACGAGCTGCAGAACCACACTCTGCGACTCGAGTCGAAGATCGCGTCGCTGACAACCAAGGTGCGCGAGCACGAAGAGAAGTACGAGCAAGCGCAAACGGAGCTCAAGCAGTCCAAGTGGGACGGAGACGACAGGCTGCTCGAGAAGGATCGCGACCTCGAGCGTTTGCGCAGCGAGATGCAGGACCTCGAGGACCAGAAGCAAGCCGAGATCGCTGACTACAAGCAGCAGCTGTGGAAGCGCGAGCGGGAGAGCCTCAACGTGCACGAGAAGCTCAAGGACACGACCATGCAGCTCCAAGTGCAGAAGGAGAAGGAGAAGGTGCACCGACAGGAGCTGGTGGAGAGCGTCGAGAAGCAAGAAGACCTCAAGCGCGAGATCGTGACGCTGAACCTGCGCTGGGAGAACAAGTGGCAGGACCATGAGCAAGACCTCAGCAGCCGCAGCGAGCTCCGCATCCAAGAGCTCCAGCAAGTCAAGGACCGACTGATGACGGAGAAGCAGGCGACCGAAGAGCGCCTCGTGCACGCAGAGAACGAGCTGCAGCGGCTGCGCTCGGAGGTGTACTCGCTCAAGGCGAACTCGCGCATCGCTGAGTCGTTCGGAGCGCAGTACTACGGATCAAGCAGCGTCGCTCAGCCGCAAGACGCAGCTCGCTCTGGCAGCAGCAACGGCGCACGAAGCAGCCTCGGACGGGAAGGAGGAGGCGTCTCTGCTGCTGCGTCGCCGCTATGGAGCGAGGACAACGGCGAGCTGTCACCCATCGCAGGCATGTCGCCGCTGCTCACGGACACTCCGATCAAGCGTGAGGTCAACAGCGGTGCGCACACTGTGGCGGGTAGTGCGATGTCAGCAACCGGCGCATCGCTCGAGGCGGTGCAGCTCGAGAACGAGAAGCTGCGAGGTTCGTTCTGCCACGGAGGTGTGATGACGTCCTTCGAGCGCTGAATTCGTGCTGCTCATCGCCTCGTGTGCCACGTCACAACAGACTTGATCCACGAGATGAAGAGCGCGCTGGAGCAGCAGACACGCGATCTCGCTGGCGGCGAGACGCTGGGGGGCGAGCGAGGCAACGAAGCGCTCGCGGCAGATCTGAAGGAGTCCCAGAAGAGGTGCGTGCTTCTCGAAGCGAAGCTCGTGCAGCTGGAGGCTACCGTGGCGTACGCTTCGCCAGGTCACAGTAAGCAGATTGGTGGCGACTCGAAGGTCGTCGCCGCGCTCAGCGAGGTTAGTGCGCAGCTGGCGCTGTGCCAAGCCAAGCTGGAGGAAGCAAACCGCACGATCGAGGCCAAGAACGAGCGGGTAGCAGAGCTCGAAGGCGAACTCTCTCGGCTCCACGCGCAAGAGAGTAGCAACTCGCCGACTGGCTTGGCCTCCGAGCGAGTGATCACAGACGCGGTCGTCGGCGACCTCAAGCGTAAGCTCGCGTCGGCGGAGAGTGACATCCAGCGACTCGCCCAGGAGCGCAGCCAGCTGATGGAGCTGAGCAACCAGTTGCGAGCAGATCTCCGGAAGCTGCGCGAAGGCAGCGGCAGCGGACAGCACGAGCTCAAGGCGAGCGCGTTTGCGGGCAAGAAGGACTACGAGAACCTCGTCGCGGAGCTCAGTCGGTCGCTCGAGGAGTGCCGGCTGCACAACAAGACGCTGAAGAAGGAGCTCCGGCGCATGGTGAAGCTCCAAGTCGTGAACGGCCCAGCTCCACCAAGCATGGGCGACGACGGCGCGGAGGAGGCTCGACGCAGAACCGCCTCGGTCGCGAGCAGCACTGTGACGACCGACACGGCGGACGGCAGACGGAGGCCGAGCACGCTGTCGATGATGCGAGCGCTCGAGGCGTCGAGCGGATCGCCGGTCGCCCCAGCTCCCACCTCGAACGAAGCAGCAGCTCGAGAGAGCAGCAGGTGGAGATCGTCGCTCAGCGCCAGTGTCTCCGAGTTTGACGGAGCGAACACTCGCGGCGACGACGACTTCGATGCAGAGCTGCTCACGCTCGCGCGCAGCAAGCGGCCGAGCGCGAGCGGCAGCCAAGCGGCGTCCTCGCTCCTGGAGCGAAGACGATCGAGCGCTCGGAGCTCACTCTCTACTGCAGACACGGCGCGAGCGCGGACAGCATCGTCGTCGTCGCGACCGAAGAGCATCCGAGAGGCGGAGAACGAGGACGGTGACGATGTCGGCGACGACGACGGTGATGGTGACGACTCCGCCGACAACCACAGCGATGCCGCAGCGCGGAGGACGCGCGCGGAGCCCGCCAGATCAACCGGTCGAGAGCAGAAGCGGTCGTCACTCGGCGAGAACAGCGCTGGCGCGAAGAGCTCGCTGAGCTCGCTGTTCCAGCGAGAGCGACTCGACTCGGTCGCTTCGGACGCCGAGCAGAGCACGACCGCGCGAGTGTCGGACGCCAGACTGCGGCTGCAGCAGGATATCCCCACCCGTGGACGCTGTGCTGCGAACCTGCGTGACTCTCTCGGTCGCATCTGCTCGCTCCTTGACTCGCGCTGATTGCTGCTCGCTCGCTCCACCCAAGGAAATGCTCCTGCTCGCAGGCAACAAGGCGGAGCGGCGCACGAGTCTCGCGAGCTTCTCGTCCATGGCGACGTCTGGCGCCACCTCCGGCGCGATCCGGAGCAGCGACCGCGAGACCCCGAGCCAGAAAAGTGCGATCAAGCGCCTCAAGGAGCTGCAGACGCGCCGCTCCGAGATGGTCGCCGAGCGCAAGAAGGTGCGCAACTACAGCGTCGCCACATGACGACAGCGGACGCGTGACGAGCGCGTGTCGATAGAGCATATGAAAGCGAACGTACGATTCCGTTCCTCGCTTCTCCTCTTCATCGTCTTCTCTTCCGACTCCAGTGGCCCGCACGGCGCAGCGGCTACCGCGTGCCGCGCTGCCCGTTCGTTTGACGACGGTGAGCGGATTGCACGCCGGTGAGCGGATCGCACGACACCACTGGGTGGATCTCTCGGCTACCTTGATGCTGATCGTCACCACTCGAGCACCCGCCACTCTCCACCTGCCCGCTGTGACGAGAGCATCGACACTCGCAGGCTCCAGGGAACGAACGCGCGCGCTCCCAGCAGACTCGGCGCTCGATCCTCAGTCGCACTACAGGAAGTAGTCCGGCGTGCGGCGCGTCACGTGCGGCTCGCCGCGGCGCGGCGCGGGGTCGAACTGCAAACTGTCGATACCACGGCACAGCACGCAGCGTCAGTGAGTTCGCCCAAGCAGAGCCATCGCCAGCGAGCGCGCGACGTACAATGTGTACTTCATCTGCTCGTCGACCTCCATGATCGCCGCCTCGTTGCCGCAGCGATAGCAGTAGTTCGGCGCGCTGAAGATCGTGACGACGTTGCAGTTGTGCGACCAGTTGTAGCCCTCCATGACGAGCTGGTGCGCGCGCGCGATGAGCGTCAGTCCGTTCGCGTGGTTGAACTGGTCCGAGATGTCCTGCCCGAACGTGTAGCCGGCGCCGCGCGGCGAGATGCCCCAGCCCGAGCGGTCGTCCGGGTCCGACCAGAGCAGGTCGCACATGGCGCCTTCGTGCGGCACCTCCTGGAGCCGGTCGAAACCACGGATGTAGTCGAGCGTGTCGATCGACGGGCTCAGCCCGCCGTGGAGCGAGAAGATCTGGTTCTCCACGACCGCCGTGAGCGGCAGGTAGTCGAACACGTCCGTGAAGTACTTCCACACGTTCGGCGAGCCGTACTTGCGCAGGCACTCGTCGTAGAAGCCGTAGACCTGCGTGATCTGGCGCGACTCGTGGTTGCCGCGCAGGATGAACACGCGGTCCTTGTAGCGCACCTTCAGGCACACGAGCAGCGTCACGGTCTCCACCTGTCCATGTTCCATAAACAACGTCAGCACCCCACGCCATATCCTGCAAACCTTGCGAGCCACATGTCCGTACCGAGTAGTAGCCGCGGTCGACGTAGTCGCCCATAAATAAGTAATTGGTGTCCGGCGCGTGGCCGCCGATCCGGAAGAGCTCCATGAGGTCGTGGAACTGGCCGTGCACGTCGCCGCAGACCGTCACGGGGCACCGCACGGGCTGCACGTTCGACTCCTTCACAAGCACCTCCTTCGCCTGCGTCCACCACACGATTCGTTAGCTCCCGGACCCGCTTCTCCCTCGCGCTGTGTCGCGCACACACGCGCCACTCGCACCTTGTTGCAGAGCTGCATGACCTCGTTCTCCGTGAGCGGGTTGCAGTCGTAGAGGCGCTCGCACCAGGCGTCGAGCGTGTCGATCGAGAGGTCGAAAGGCGCGCTCATGGTTTCGGACGCGCTTGTTGCTTCAGGAGATCAGCCGACGACGCGACTGCGAGGGCGGGTGCGGCAGGAGGGAGGCGGTGCAGGAGGGAGGCGGGGAGAAGGGGCGAGCGCGCAGCAGGCAGCAGCCTAGCAGCAGGAGCAAACAGACGCCGCCGAGCACGAGCGAGCTTCGTGCAGGGAGGAGGAGGCGCTTTCAAGGCAAAACGAGCCAGGATCGTGATTTTCAAGATAGTGAATAAAAGCAGGGGGTTTCTGGTTGTTTCCGTAATATTCGTAATCTGTCAGAGTACGAACAGATCTATTGCCCAAGAGCTCTGATGGACTCGGCTTCGGCTTCGGGTGGTCGTCATGGTCGTCATGGTCGTCATGGTCGTCATCGTCATCGTCATCGTCGCCATGGTCATCATGGTGGTCGCGATCCTGGGCGTCATGCGCTCATGCAGACGCTCGGAGCTGCTGCTGCAACTATTGACCCTCCGGGAAGGGTGTCGCCGCGAGCTCCAGGAGCGCGTCCTCTATTCTCTTCGTGATTGCCTGGTACAGCGCCTTCTCGCGCTCCTGCGAGCGCCACGGCGCCGCGCCGACCACGCGCTCCGCCTCGAACGCCTCGAAGAGGTCATCGAACGAGAGCGGCGCTCCCACGCGCGCGGTGATCACGTTCCCCGTCGTCGGCATCATGCTGATGAGCTGGTTGTTCGCGTTCTGCGGCATGATCTTCTCCATGTTGTGGTGGTAGATCGGCACGACCACGGGACGCACCGCCGAGCGCGCGATGAGCTTCCCAACCCCCCACTTGAGGCGCCCGAGCTCCTCGCGCCGAGGCGACTCACGGCCGCCGAGCACTGCGCACGAAGCAGGCAACCTGCGTCAGTGTCATGAGCACGACGGCTCGGAGTGGGAGGCGGCGCGCACGCACCCTCGTTCTGGCAGATCTTGCCCTCCGGGAAGATGTGGACCCACTCGCCCTCCTGCACCTTCTCGAAGATCGCCTCCAGCATCTGCGGTCCGCGAGCGCAGCAGCCGTCACAGGGGTCAGATTCGCTCGCTCAGCTCTGCAACTATCCTGCATCCATGCACGCACACATGCAACGCACCTCGTGGTCGACACCGCCGCCGCGCAGCACCGGCAGCGTCTTGGAGCCGAAGAAGAGCGCGGCGACGATGCGGCCCTTCATGTAGCTGTACTCCTGGCTGCAGAGGCTCCAGCGACCGAGGCTTGGGAACACCGCGTACTTCCACGGCAGCAGTCTGCCTCGCTCCCACACACACACACACTCACAGAGCATGAACACAGGCACCTCGTGCTTCGCTCTCGCATCCATCCACTCACGCCGCGAGCACGCCCGGGTCGTCCACCGTCGCGCTGTGGTTCGACACCGTGATGAGCGGCGTGCCGCTCGGGCGGTGCTCCACGGCAGCGCGCAGCACGTCGGCACCCTCGGCGCGGAAAGTGTTGAGGTGGTGCAGGTACACGCGCGCGACGGTCGTGGCGGTCGCGAACAGCGGCACGCGTCCGGCGTTGTGCAGCCACTCGGGGAACACGGCGTCGCGGCGGCGCGAGAACTTTCCGTCGCGCGCGTCGCCGTCTGGTGCGTCCACCGCCAGCGCCGCAGTGCCGACCACGACCGCGGCGCCGCCCGCCAGCGCCACCGGCCGGAGCACACGTCGAAGGACCATCTCGAAGACAACGAGGATGACCACCACCACAATCAAAGCAAACTGCGAAATAGCAAAAGTAGCCCAGAAAATGTGAGCATATAGAGCAGCACTCTTGACGATCACTCTTGTATTGAAAACGGAAACATGATATTTGATTAGCCCGATTTCACGGCACTTCAAAAAGCGATTGTTCGATTATTGTGACCTCGAGTAATGTAGCGCACACCATTCATCGCGATTGCGATTCTCATCGCAGTGGTTGCACAAATTTCTTATCTAGCCATTACCAGTCGAGATGTGTAATTAAATGTCACGCATCCACCAAAGCACCACACTGCTGCTGCTGCTGCTTGGACTCGTGTCACGGCGACAGTGGGCACAGCTGAGCTTCAGCAGCAACACCACGGTCACTCGCTGCTGGCGACCAAGACGCTCTCGACTTCATGGAATTGGTCTACAACGACACGAGTCGCAACTCGGTGACCGCGCTCGTCAAGATCTTCCGAACGAACGCCTCGACACTATGCGCAACACTCACGCCTCCCGCTCTCGTTCTCCCTCACACTCACGCCTCACGTCTCCGAGACGATCTCGACGAAGACGACGACGACTTGCTACTGCTGCTTCTCCGCTTGCTGCTCGCCGAGGCGTCGACATCGTCGCTCTGAAGCTGGTCGCGCGCGCTGCTGCGGGAGCTCTTCACTCGCGACGACGACTTGTGCTTCGTCTTCCTCTTCTTCTCTTCCGCGCCACCATCGCTGTCGGGATCGGACGAAGGCGGCAGCATGCGCAGCGCCTCCTCCTGTGCGGCGCGGATCGCCGCGAGCACGTCCGCGCTCGCAGTGCCCGCGACAGTGGTGGCTGTCGGCGTCGGGGCGGTGTCGAGATGCCGCGAGCTGCTCAGCGACGATGTCATGCGGCGGATCTCCTCGCGCTCCTGTCTCCGCTCCGCCTTGCTCTTCCGCACGAGCTTCGCGTCGTAGCTCGCGAACCGGTCCACCGCGTTGCTGCTACCCCGACCTCCGTCGTCATCGTCGTCGTCGTCGTCGCTTCCAGCCACCATGTGCCGCTTCGGGGCTCGAAGAGCGGACTTATCACCTGCAGGAGGAGCTGGGAACATGGCGCGCGAGTTCGACTCCGACGCGCTGTCGCTCTCGCTGAAGAATGCGTCCAGCTCGTTCCGCGGTGACGCAAGGGCGGGGCGGGAGCTCGCTGGCGAGCGCGTCGGTGGCGCCACCACGGTTCGAGGCTGCAAGACCGAGAGAGTCGGCCGCAGTGCGACCATCGCCGGCTCCCCACTGCTCGAATCGCTGTCATCATCGCTCATCAGCATGCCTGGACGCTGCGTCGGGCGACGCGCGCTGCTCGTAGCTGCTGGTATCGCAGGAGCAGCACCAGCGTGTCTTGGAGGCACCGTCACTCGCGCAGCTTCTTCGTCGTCCGAGAAGAAGCTGTCCGCGATCTTCGACTCATCTGGAACGTGTTCACGCTGGCGGCTGCTCGCATCAGTGCTCCCAGTCGCCTCGCTGTTCTCGTCCTGCGACACAGGCGACGACGTCGCTACTGGTGCCAATGACGCACCCATGTCCTCGACTTCGTCTTTGTCGTCACTCATCAGCATCTCTGCTCGTCTCGGGATCGCCTTCATCGCTCGACTGCTTGCTGCAGCATCGCTCTCGACACTCTCCGTAGTTTCCGGCACAGCTGCTGACTCATCGCCTTCATCACCGTCATCGTCTGAGAAGAACTTCTCCTCCAGGTCGTCCGAGAACGCCACCGGATCCTCTTCTTCCGTGGAGTTTAGCATGCCGCTCGCTGCATCTGCGGAGGAACGAGACGCAGCAGTGTTCGCACTCGCGGCTGCGATGCTCTCTTTCTCCTTGTCGCGACCCTCGAGCTTCTCATCCGCGCGAGAGGTGGTGAGAGCTGCTGCGACTCGAGGTGACGCGGTCGGGGAACTCCTGGTCGGCTCCAGGTGATGCCGAGGAGAGATGCGTCCGACCGGACTCTCCGGTTTGCTTGCGACAACCGCTGCATCAGGCTCGACCGGTGCGTCTGCACGTGCCACCGCGTTGCCTTCGAGGCTCTCTGGCTCGACTTGCTCGCTCTCATCGATGCTTGTCCCTGCGACGAGCGGTGTTTCAGTCTGCGGCTGCTGCTGCGAAGCTGTCGGAAGCACCGTCCGAGGACTGTGCGAGCGACTCGACTCAATCTTCTGTCGCGGACTCGGACTTCGAGATGTTCGCGCGCCGGGAGACATCGGTCTCGTGGTCGGCGACGTCGGCGAGGCGATGGTGGGAGGCTGTGGCGGAGTTGGCGACACTGGTGACTGGGGCTGCTGCTCGGTCTGTGGCAGCGCATGAATGGTTGCACTAGCGTCCGCAGTTGCTGTCTGCTCACTTGCAGCCACAGCACCGCCTTCTTGCGTGCTGCACTCAGCCGACGGCGATGGAGCAGGACGCGCGGACGAAGCAGTTGCTGCAGCTGCCACCGGCGTAGTCTTCGTCGCCTTTGCGACCACTCCGCGTCCCCGGCGCGGCGAGTTCTTCGTCTTCACAGCTCGTCGGTTCCTCTTGTCGTCGTCGGAGTCTGACGAGTCCGAGTAGATGAACTGCTGCTTGTGGCTGCTCTTCTTCGCCATCAGCGCAGCCGACGGCGGGATGATCACGTCCTCGTCGCTCTCTCCGTTCGCGTCGCTGTCGTCGTCCGAGTAGAAGCTGTCCAAGTCGTTGTTCTTCTGCTTCGGAACCTGGAAGTCTTCGAGGTTCATGGGCTCGTCGACCGCAGCGGCTGCGGCGAAGGCTTTGCTCCCGTTCTCGCGTGCTGCTGCGCTGGACGCGGGCTTCGACGGCACCTTACTCGCTTTTGCTTTCGCTGGCGCGGCTTGCTTACCTGTTGCCGGCACTGGAACCGGAGTCGCAGCAGGCTGCACCTGCGGCTCCTCTCTCAGCGACGACGAACTCGCAGAGTGCTCGAACTTCAGTGACGCCGTCATCTGATCTGCTAGGCTGTTCGTGCGCTCAGGCAGATCTTCCAAGTCCTTCTGGACGGGTTCAGAGAGCTGTCGCTCGTGTTCAACACTGGGGATCGCATCGTCGCCAGTACTCGCAACTGCCTCCGGAGCGGGAGCAGCGACAGCAGTCGGACGCTCGGCAGACGCCTCCGCCTCGTTGGCTCGCTCCATCGGCACGACGATGTCGCTGCCGGTGCTCACATTGCTGTGCGTCCGTGCCACTCTCTCGGCTCCACCGAAGTGCCGCGGGTCGCCGCCGTTGCCGTTCGCACTCTCGCGGCGCGAGCTGCCGTTCACCACGATTGTGCTCTCCGAGTGCCGGAGCGCCGGCCCGCCGCCTGGCACCTTGCGGCCGGTGCGGATGTCCGACCCCGTCGCCTTGATGTGCTCGACGTAGTCCGAGTACCGCTGCTCCGAGATCTTGGCCTGCAGGTCGTTCTTGAGGTGCGAGAACTCGCCCTCGACGATGCGCATCTGCTGGCGGATCGTCGCGAGCTTGAGCTGCAGGAACGGGATGCCGAAGTACTGGTGCAGCGACTTGAGCCCGTAGCAATTGAGCAGCGAGCACTCGAAGTAGAGCAGCTCGTGCGGGCGGCGCAGCTGCTGCTGCTGCTGCCGCGAGCGGTCGCTGCTGCCGTAGAGCAGGTCCTGGATGTCCTCCTTGAAGATCTTGCGCTGGTTGCCGCAGTCGCGGAAGTTCCCGAGCACGAGCGTCGGGATGTGCACGGGCACTTTCTCGAGCTGCTGCCGCACATACTCGAGCGTGTCCCACTTGGTCACGTCCAGCAGGAACACCACGCCGTGCGTCTCGTGGTACACGTCCACGGTCGTCGCGTCCACGGTCGCGACCGTGTGCGAGCCCGCAGCGGACCCCCCGCTCGCGCCGGCGATCGACGCCGCGACCGCCGCCGACGCACGCACGGACGCGAAGTTGCTGCTGCTCTGCAGCGCACCGAGCTCGAACGGACTCGACGCGCGCTCGTCGCGCTCTCCACCCTCTGCAGCACCGCCAGCACCAGCACCAGCTCCACCGCCAGCAGCTGCGCCGGCGCCGGCGTCAGCCGGCGGTGCCAGTGGGTCGAAGCCGCGGTCCACGACGTCCCACACCTCGCACTTGACGCTCTCCTCCGAGCCGGCACGGAAGCTCCAGTTGATCGTCGCGCTCTGCAGCTGCGGCGTCGGCGCGTGCGTCTCCGGGATCGGCTCGCCCTTGAGCCGCTGGAAGAGTGACGTCTTGCCCGTGCCGCGCGCGCCGCGCACCGCGATGCGCATGTTGTACGTGATGCCACCGCGCACGCGCTTGCGGATCGCGCGGTCCATGCGCTGGATCGTGCGCTCGACGCCCGCGTTCGCGACCGCCGTCCCGTTTGGAGCGCCGCCGCTCATGCCGAAGCTGTTGGCAGCGGAGCTGCTGGCGCCGCGCGGCGTGCCGACGGCCCCCGAGAAGCTCTGCGCGCGCCGCGCTGCCGCCGCCGCGGGCGTCGAGAGTGGCGTCGTCGGCAGCTTGGAGCCGCTGGCCGCGCGGCCGGCGAGCGCCGTGGGCGAGAGCCCCGCGCCATCGACACGACTCACCTCGTTGCCCATGCTCGTGCTTTGGCTCGCTACTGTCAAGTGGGGGCGTGTGAGACCATACTTTAGTCGAGTGTAATGAGGTGACTCAAATGAGGCTCACAGTGATAAAATCACGAACTTACTGTACGAATTTCGAACGACACTGTACTGTATTTGTCTACTTTCATCACTATCCACGTTTCATACTCTTATGCTCTTCAGAACTTGTGCCAGGTTATGCAAGACAGACGGATGTCTCCCATTGATGAGCCTCTCTGCGACGAGCGCGGAGCAACGAGAAGGTCTCACCGGACGGTTTAGAGCTGGCCGTGTGTCATGAACTCGTCGACGGCACCGCAGTCGTTCAGCGTGCCGTAGCCGCCCAGTGCGTCGCTGCTCGCGTGGTTCAGCGCGCACACACACGCGCCGGAGTCCTCGTCTATCAGGCGCCGCGAGAGATCAGCCCGACGAGCACACTGGAGGACCTCGTAACACAAGAGAGCAGAGGCGCGCAGACGCACCGCAGCGACCGCGGTTGTTGCACTCCGCGTCCTCCTTCGAGCCTGCGCTCACCTGCGCGGCGCTGGTCGCCACGGTCCCGCTCGAGAGCAGGTTCGCGCCGTTCACAGTGACCAGCGGGAGGTCGCCCGAAGGCGAGTGGAAGGTGATCGTGATCGCTGCTCATGCGAGCACGCGCAGCGTGTGAGGCGATTGGCGAGGGAAGGAGGAGATCGCCAAGAGACCGCGTCGCCGTACTGTTGCCTGCTGCCACGCACGCAGTCGCGACGCCAGCCGAGAACACCACGCTGACGCTTGTGATGCTGGCGGTGCAAAGGCGGTCAGTCTGCATCCCCAACAGCCCAATCCTATGAGCAACGACTTGACGCACGTGCGCAGCCTCTCGAGCGCCGCCTCCACATGTGCTGCAGTGGCCGACACGGGAATCTGCCGCGTCGTCTCTCCGCGGAACGAGAGCGTGAAGCTCCCGCTATCGGCCGCGCAGCTCACGGTCTGCACTTCGTCCACTTGGTTCGCTGTCCACGGATCGTCGCCGCTCGGACACGGAACTACCCCCAACACCGCGACTCAGTGCTATCGTCAGCTCTCGACACCGGAGCAGCGCTAGCAGAGCTCGGCGAACGCACTCTTGGCGCAGTTGTGGCCCGTGTACCGCACACTCGTGCTTCGGTGACTGTGCACCTTGTCGCAGTAGCAGCCCTGGGTCATGTCGGCGTCCCAGGTCGCGACGTCGTTCGGGTAGGAGCCGTAGACGAACCCCGCGGTGCCAAAACTCGAGGTCGGTGTCAGCGCTGCCAGCTCCCGGGTGCTCCTGCACACGCCTCGGTCGTTGCACACGCCGTTGCTGGTCTTCGGACACGACACTGGTCGGCAGGCGTCAGTCGCGCCATGAACCACCGCCTACAAGCGACCGAGTCGACGCGGTCGTACATCGATCGCACGCGACGCCTTCGAACCCCTCGACGCAGATGCACACTCCGACACCGTTGCACGTCCCCTGAGCAGCAAGCGGCAGCCTCCGTCAGCTGGTGCGCGCATTACGCGT
>JAASFS010000309.1:0-22380 GCA_023333865.1 Globisporangium perplexum | reverse complement strand
GATTCGACTGGTTTTTTGTGCATTCAGATCCTTTTCCTTTTGGCTCCATTTGAGCACATTTCGAGACAGAAAATAACAGTTTTGGTTTGTGCACACACAAATATGCACATGTTCACAAACCCCTGTCGGGGACTGTATAACTGTTTTAACGTACTGCTATAAATTACTTGCATGTCGAATTGATTTTTTTTTCGACACAGAACCAATTCTCGACAACGATGAAGCTCGCGAAGGCTGCGGCGCAGCAGCTCAAAGGCGTGATCGTCGAGTACGACGTGCTCTGCAGCACGCTCATCGGACGGTCCGTGGCGGAGCAAGCCGCGCAGCAGCGCCGCCGACAAATCGAGGAGCAGCAGGCGCAGAAAGCCGCCAGCTCGGTCGGCGCGCGCGTGGCGGCGGTGGGGTCGATGCTGTTGAGCGACGTGCGCGCGATGCTGCGCGACGCCGGGCAAGACACCACTGGCAAGCCGTGGGCGGCGCGCGACCGCCTTCAGAGCATGCTGCAGGGGCTGCCGTCGCAGTGTGCGTAGTTGGGCTCGTCGACTGGAGAGCCCGACACCTTGTTCGACAGGAATGGAGCTGATGCGTGTCACCTTGAGATGGGTGGCTCGCAGATTTCGACAAGGTGGTGGGCGGCGCGGAAGCTGAGCGTGCGGACACCAGCAAGTCAGACGACGAACGCTTCTTGGAGGCGCAGCTGGCATCGGCAGCGGAGGAGCGCGAGCGCGAGCGGGAGGCGAAGGACGCGGCGCGGCGCGAGCAGCAGGCGCGGAGCTCCGGCGGCGGCGGCAGCAGCGACGCAGGCGCGCGCGCGAAGTACCTCGACAAGATCAGTCAGCTGAAGGCGAAGGCGAAGAATCGCGCGGTGGAAGTGGCTGCTCCGACTGCCACGGGACTCGACGCGCTGGAGGAGACGCTGAGCCTCACGTCTAAGGGGCTCTCGACGTGGCTCGTGAACGACGGCGCGAACGAGCTGCTGGTGCGTGCGCAAGTACATGTGCGACTGCTGTCGCTCGCGCGTTCTGACGAGCGCTCCGGTGGCGACGCAGAGCTACGCGACGACGCGAGGACTCTTCAAGGCGGTGATGCCGAACGCGGCGCCGGTGCAGAACGTACGCGGAAGCGGAGTCCTCGTGTTGCTGGGCTGTTCGCGTCGCTGGACGTTGCTGCTCCGACTGACGCGCGCTGTTTGCTCGCTGGTGTTGCGCAGGACGAGTTCCAACTCTTCCTCAAGGAGGTGCTCTGCTCAGCGCAACCGGATGAGTCGCGCGCACGACCGACGCCGTGACTAACTGCTGCGGTGCGGTCGCAGATGGACGGCCAGTTCGACGCGATCATGTCTCGCGACGCGTACCAGAAGTTCCCGGAGCCGGAGTCGCTCGTCTCGCTCTGCGGCGAGCTAGGGCTCAAGCCGTCCGAAGTCCTCGTGGTGGTGCGCTCTTCGGCGGGCGTCCGGGCGGCGAAGTACGTCGTCTCCTCGCCTTTGCGTGACCGCACCTAGCTGCTTGCCGGGTGCGCTGACGGAAGCTGCGCTTGGGTCACGTGTGGCGATGATGTGGCGCCGTGCGCAGAGCTGCCGGGACGCACACGTGCCACTTCCAGCTCTCCGCGAGCGACATTCCGAACCACAACGCGCACTTCCGGCTCACCGCGCTCAAGGACTTCCAGTACCTCATCGAGGAGTTCAACGGTATCTCGTACCGCGGCAAGACGCCCGAGATCGTGTGGTGAAGGGTGGAGGAGACGACGAGGACCATAGAGACGAGCCGCGCGGCTCTCGTATCCTCCTTACTGCGTGCACTGCGACTGGTTTGTTGAGTACACAGGCGCATGGATCGGAGCTTCGAAGGCGTGGGTCTGCTCGAGTGGGAGGGGTCTGATGCATGGTGTACGACGCAGGCTTTCGGAGGTTCGAAGACATCGCTTCGGCGATCATCGACCTCCAACGCACGGTCATGAACGTCTTTATCTACGCAGGCTTCGAGTTCGTCTCGCTCCTTGTGATCTCACGCATCAAAGAAAAGAAGCTCTGGATCGCGTCGACCTAGCAGCTCGCGTTCGTGCTCGACCATCAGTGGACGAAGGTGCAGGGCAACGCCGAGCAGACCTCGCTCGATCACTTTGGCGAGTCGATTGCTGGAGTTGTCTGGACACTGACAAGGTTGTCATGTCTGCGTGATACACAAGGTTAAGTACCTCGCCGGCTCGCGGCGCCATCCAGATCGACGATTCGTTTTATGACCCAGATGCACTGAGAGAGGTGAGAGAGCAGAGGGAAGGAGAGGGAAGCGTGGACGACGATCTCGCGTTCGTCTCCGCCTTGTGTCGACCCAAACTCTTCAATGAGTGACGCGTCACTGTTCGATGCTGAGCCGCCGCCGCGCGCCTCGTCAGACGTCACCGGTCTTCTCGACACCCTCGCAAGCGCACCGACGCCGCCGTCCGCGCTCACCCGCCTGCCCGGCAGTCCAGCAGCCGACCTCAGACCTACGCGATGGACGACGCGAGTCTGCGGTGGCTGCGGCGTCTCGTCACACACGCGCTCGACGTCGACCGCGACGTGTTCGACGCCGTGCTGAGCGCGAAGCCCCGTGGCCACCGCGCGAGCTTCTCCGGGAACCAGGCAGAGGTACGTCTGCGGGCGTCCAAGGAGCTCGACGAGAGCGCTTCTCGCGTGACCGAGTCGGGGACGCGCAGTGTCGCTCACTCCCGTCGCCTTCACTCTCTCTCTCTCTTCGTGTGTGTGGGATCAGACGCTGGACGTCGCTGCGGCGCCGAGCGCGATCCTCAAGCGGTTCTTCGAGCCCGAGACGGAGCCTGGGAGCGTGCTCTTCTTCTACCTCTCGCATGAGGAGCACGAGGTTGAAGGTGCGCGCGGCACGTTCGGCCACGCGAGCATGAGCGAGTGCGTGACGCTCGGGTGGATTGACGCGCGTGTTGCGTCTTCTGTGTCTCGCGTCTCGATCAGAGGAGGTGGAGGTGGAGGAAGAGGTGGAGACCGAAGTCGTCGCGCCGCAGGAGGAAGCGCAGCACGCGACTCCGGCGGCAGCGGACGCAGTCGCAGACGGCGGAGCTGCTCCTGCTGCTCCTCCGTCCTCGCAGGCCGCGCCGGCGGAGTTGACGGACGAGCAGCTCTTCCTCGAATCGGTCGCTGCGGTGCCGCAGACACGCGCGAAGGTCACGAAAATCGCCAGGCGCACGCGTGTGGAGGCGAGGCAGGTCTGCAACGTCTACCTCAACATCCTCCCGGCCGACTCGGTCGACGCCACGAGCGTGTTCCTCATCAAGGTCGCGGCGGGGCCGATCACACTCCAGGCGAGCGCCAGCAGCAGCAACAACAACAGTGACGGCGATGCGTCGTCTTCCTCGCCGCACGAGAAGATCCACCACGTGAACGTCGAGGTCGGGTGCTCGACGGGCGACCTGCTCTCGAACCTCGAGGGCGTCATCTGCCACGTCTTCATGCCGCTGCTGGACCCGCAGCTCTCCCACGACAGCAGCAGCAGCAGCGGTCACCACCACAGCGCGGACGGTGATGACCCCGCAGGCGCGAACGCGGTTGCTCTGAACGGCGGCGGCGGCAGAAGCGGCGGCAACGGCGCCGCGCTGCACCAGGCCATGAAGGTGATCGACGCCGTGCGCAACGAGTTCAAGAGCAACCTCGTCAAGTTCGCGGCGCAGATCGCGAACGCGATCCAGCAGATCCAGGGCGATATCCATCTCAACATCCCGGACGTGGCGCTGAGCAAGCCCGAGGCGCACCTCGACGACTACGAACTCATCAACACGCTCGAGCAGGCGCTCGAGGAGTGGTCGAAGAGCGTCGCGAGCGTCGTGGACCAGGAGACGCGCAAGACGCCCAAGCGCAAGGGACCGCTCGCTGAGATCGAGTTCTGGCGCGAGCGCAACGCGACGCTCAGCACGATCTACGAGCAGATCAACATGGCGAGCGTGCAGAAGATGCTCAAGCTGCTGGAGCTCGTGGAGGCGAGCATGCTGCTGACGTTCAAGTACCACTTCTCGGAGCTCAGCAAGCTGTACGTCGAGGCGAAGGACAACGTCAAGTTCCTCACGACGCTCGAGCGGCACTTCAAGAACATCGCGAGCGGCTCGTTCGCGACGATCGCGGACACGCTGCCGTCCATGATGAACGCCATCCGTATGGTCTGGATCATCTCGCGGCACTACAACACGGACGAGCGCATGGTGCCGCTCATGGAGCGCATCGCGTCCGAGATCGCCGACAAGGTCGCGGTCGAGATCAACATCCACTCGATCCTGCGCAAGAGCCCCGAGCACGCGCTGCACGCGATCGAGGAGGCCAAGATGGTGCTCGAGCTCTGGCACGCGACGTACATGAAGGTGCGCGAGCGCATCGAGGCGAGCGGGACGGACCACCGGTGGGAGTTCGATCGCAAGCGGCTTTTCGAGCAGACCAACTACATGGCCAAGATCTGCGAGAACCTGCAGGAGGTGGCGACCGTGCTCGACCAGTTCCACAAGTTCCTCGGCCCAGAGCTTAAGTCCGTCACGGGCGACTCGCAGGGCATCGACGAGGTCATCGCGCGTGTCGACGGCCTCATCGCGCCGTTCGAGAGCGTGCCGTTCAAGATCTTCGACCGCGGCTACAAGACGAGCTGGGAGAGCGTGATGGTGCAGTTCCGCGACAAGGTGAGCGAGATCGAGGCGATGACGCGCAAGTTCATCGACACGTCGTTCCAGAAGCTGCGGTCGGCGGAAGGCGCGTTCGACCTGCTGCAGAACTTCCAGAACATCCAGTCGCGCGAGTCGATCAACAAGCAGATGATGGAGAAGTACAAGGACATCCTCATGCAGTACACGAAAGAGCTCGAGAAGCTCGACGAGCAGTTCCAGCGCCACAGGCACAAGCCGCCGGTGTTCCGGAACCACCCGCCGGTCGCCGGAGCGATCAGCTGGGCACGCGCGCTCTACCTGCGCGCGAAGAAACCGATCCTGCGCTTCCGCGCGATGAACGACCTGCTCAAGAGCCCGCTCGGCGAGGAGGTGAAGGACAAGTACCTCGTGTTCGCGCGCGCGGTGGACGCGTACATCAAGCAACTGCACAAGGAGTGGCGCGACAAGGTGCCGGCGCTCACGAACGAGTGCCTCAAGCAGTCGATCCTCGGCCCGAAGCTCCTCGAGGCGGGCAAGTCCGACACCGGCGCGATGACGTACAAGCTGCCGCCGCCGCCGTTCTACGCCAACTTCGCGCCGGAGCTCACGCTGGTAATCAAGGAAGCCAAGTTCCTCGACCGCCTCGGCTTCGAGATCCCGGAGGAGGCGCTGAACGTGACGCTGCAGGACGACAAGTACCACCAGTACGTGCAGGAGCTGACGCTGATGTTGCGGCAGTACGACACGCTGCTCGCGGAGCTCACGCCCGTGGAGACGCACCTGCTCAAGACGCAGCTCAAGGACCTCGAGGACGTGCTGCGCGTGGGGTTCTCGCCGCTCAACTGGAACTCGCAGCGCGTGCTGAGCTTCATCGAGCACTGCAACAAGGCGCTGAACCAGTTCGCGAACCTCGTGAGCCAGATCCACAAGAGCAGCAAGATGGTCGAGGACATCGTCGCGGGAATCGAGGGCACGCTGCTGATCCAGATCGACGACTTCGAGGAGAGCGTCGTGACCGAGGTCGGCGAGTTCTACGAGCTCGTGGAGCGCAACCGCATGCAGCGCATCGAGGAACTCGTGCAGAGCTACCGCTCGATCGGGCCGTTGCTCATCAAGGTCGAGGAGATCGTCGCCGGCGTCAACACTGGCACGAGCCCCAAGATGGCGACGTACTACATGTACTGGGAGCGGCGCATCTTCAACGCGATCACCAAGATGATCATCTCGTCCATGACGACGTTTCAGGCGCTGCTCAACGTGCACACGAAGGACATCGGCAGTAGCGCCGGGGGCGTCATGGGCATGTCGAGCAACAGCCTTGGGCTCGGGCTCGGGCTTGGCGGGGGTGGCACCCGCGGCCGGTCAGAGGAAGCGAGTAAGCTCAAGCGCCCGCCGCTCTGCAAGGTCAAAGCCACGATGAACGGCAAGGACATCGTCGTGACGCCGTCGCTCTCGGACATGTACAAGTACCTGAGCAAGTCTGTGAAGCATATCGTGGAGAGCGCCAAGGCGTTCATCCGGTGGATGCATGGCACGTGCCGCGAGACGGAGCCGCTGGTCGTGAGCGAAGACGAGGAGCCGATCACGTTCACGTTCTACTCGGACATCTCACAGAACCCGTACGTGATCAAGATGACGCTGTCGCTCAACCAGGAGATCCACAAGGTGTTCAACCTCGTGAACCGGTACCTCGACAGCTGGCGGCGCTACGACACGGTGTACAACCTCTGGAACTCGAAGCGCCGCAGCGCGCTCGAGAAGCTCGCGGACAAGAAGCCGCCGTGCGTGTACTTCGACACGCGCATGGCGCAGTACACGCGCCTGGCCGAGTCCGTGCGCAGCCAGCCGACGGAGAAGGACACGGACTTCCTGCAGATCAACTGCGCGCCAGTGGCGCTTGCAATCGCCAAGCAGACCGAGATGTGGAAGGACGACTACGGCAAGATCCTCTTCGACCTCTCGAGCAAGAAGCTGCTCGCGATCAGCGCGTCGATGGACCAGCTCGAAGGCGAGCTTGAGGCCGCACCGGAGGACCTCGAGTCGCTCAAGAAGGTGCTCAACGTCGTCGCGAGCATCGCCGACATGAGCATGGAGGTCGAGCTCGACTACGCGGACATCACCGAGTGCTACCGCACGCTGCAGACGTACGGCATCCCGGTGGACGCCGCCGAGAGTGCACGCGCGTTCGGACTCGAGAAGCGCTGGCGCGAGCTCTTCATCGCCGCCAAGACGAAGGACCTGCGGCTCGTCAAGGTGAAGGACCAGTTCCGCGGCGTGACCAAGCAGGACGCGGTCGCGTTCGCGGACGAGTGCAAGCAGATGAAGAAGGCGTTCTACGACGGTGGCCCCGCCACGAGCGCCTCGGACCTCGACGTCGGCCTCGAGCTGCTCTCGGACTTCCACAAGCGCCTCGCGGTCTTCAAGACCCAGCGCCAGCAGCTCGCGAACGCCGAGAACCTCTTCGCGCTCTCCATCACGTCGTACCCGGAGTTGCAGGAGCTCCAGGAGGCACTTGAGAAGCAGCAGCAGATCTACGCGCTGTATTCGGAAGAGAAGGAGTTCATCAGCAACCTCGCCGGGATGCTCTGGGTGGAGCTCGACGTGCCGGCGATGAATAAGGGCATCGACGAGCTCGAGAAGAAGTGCCGCAAGTTCCCCAAGGAGCTCAAGGCGATGTCGACGTTCATTGAGGTGGAGAAGCAGATCCTCGCGTTCAAGGACAGCATCCCGCTCATCCAGAGCCTCAAGAACGACGCCATGAAGCCGCGGCACTGGGAAGAGCTCATGACGGTCACCAAGGTGCGCTTCGAGATGAACCTCAAGACGTTCACGCTCGGGAACCTCTTCGCGATGAAGCTGCACCGGTTCTCGACCGAGATCGGCGAGATTGTGAACGCCGCGATGCAGGAGCAGAAGATCGAACAGGAGATCCTCAAGATCGAGGATTCATGGGCGAAGGCGGTGCTCGAGCTCGTCAAGTACAAGAAGAACGGCACAGACCGCGGGTGGGTGCTGCGCGCCGCCGATGAGCTCAAGATCACGCTCGAAGACCACATGCTGAACCTGCAGACGATGTCGGGCTCGCGCTTCATCTCGAGCTTCACGGAGCGCGTGCGCAAGTGGGAGAAGAAGCTCAGCGTCGTGAACGAGTGCCTCGACATCTGGTTCGTCGTGCAGCGCAAGTGGATGTACCTCGAGAGCATCTTCGTCGGCGCCGAGGACATCCGGCAGCAGCTCCCGGAGGAAGCGAAGAAGTTCGACGCGATCGACAAGGCGTGGAAGGCGATCATGGCCGCGACGTACAAGAACGCGAACGCGGTGGACGCTTGCACGGCGGAGAACCGCGTTGAGACGCTGCAGAGCCTCTCTGAGCGGCTCGACAAGAGCCAGAAGTCGCTCAGCGACTACCTCGACACGAAGCGCAACTCGTTCCCGCGGTTTTTCTTCATCTCGGATGACGAACTGCTGAGCGTGCTGGGCTCGTCGGACCCCACGTCGATCCAGGTGCACATGCTCAAGCTCTTCGACAACGTCAAGCTGCTCACGTTCGTGCGCAACAGCAAGAACGTGGGCGCCATGGAGAGCTCCGAGGGCGAGGGCTTCGCGTTCCGCACGTTCTCGAGCGTCGAAGGTCCCGTGGAGTCGTGGATGACGGGCGTCGAGGACGAAATGCGCGTGACGCTGCAGCGCATTGCGAAGGAAGGCGTGTTTGGCTACGCGCGCATGGAGCGGCCCAAGTGGCTCGAGGAGGTGCTCGGCATGGTCGGGCTCGTGGGCAGCCAGATCTGGTGGACGTGGGAGGTCGAGGACGTCTTCCGCCGCGTCAAGGCGGGCAACAAGTACGCGATGAAGGAGCTCGAGGTGAAGCTCACAGGGCAGCTCAACGAGCTCGTGCGCCGCGTGCGCGAGCCGCTCGACAAGCTAACGCGGAAGAAGGTGAACACGCTGCTGATCATCGACGTCCACGCGCGCGATATCGTGGACTCATTCGTGCGCGACAGCATCCTGCACGAGAAGGAGTTCGCGTGGGAATCGCAGCTGCGCTTCTACTGGAAGAAGGACGTGGACGACGTCGTGATCAGCCAGTGCACGGGCACCTTCCGCTACGGCTACGAGTACATGGGGCTCAACGGCCGCCTCGTGATCACGCCGCTGACGGACCGCTGCTACATGACGCTCACACAGGCGCTGACGTTCAAGCTCGGCGGTTCCCCGGCTGGTCCTGCCGGCACAGGCAAGACCGAGACCGTCAAGGACCTGGCCAAGTCGCTCGCGCTGCCGTGCTACGTGATCAACTGCGGCGAAGGGCTGGACTACAAGGCCATGGGCAGCATCTTCTCGGGCCTCGTGCAGGTCGGCGCGTGGGGCTGCTTCGACGAGTTCAACCGCATCAACATCGAGGTGCTGTCCGTCGTCTCGGCGCAGCTCCGCGCGATCCAGAACGCGCTCAACTACGACAAGCCGACGTGCGACATCGGCTTCGGCACGGAGATCGCGATCCACCGCACCGCGGGCTTCGCGACGTGTGGCTTCTTCATCACGATGAACCCGGGCTACGCTGGTCGCACGGAGCTCCCGGACAACCTCAAGGCGCTCTTCCGCCCCGTGACGATGATCGTGCCGGACCTGCTGCAGATCTGCCAGATCATGCTCTTCTCCGAGGGCTTCGAGAACGCCGTGGCGCTCGCCAAGAAGATGACGGTGCTCTACAAGCTCTCTCGCGAGCAGCTCTCGAAGCAATACCACTACGACTTCGGGCTGCGCGCGCTCAAGAGCGTGCTCGTGATGGCCGGCTCGCTCAAGCGCGAGTACAGCGACATGAGCGAAGACCTCGTGCTCATGCGCGCGCTGCGAGACAGCAACATGCCCAAGTTCGTCTTCGAGGACGTGCCGCTCTTCCACGGGCTCATCAACGACCTCTTTCCGGGACTCGACTGTCCGCGCGTCGGCTATGTAGCGCTCAACGACGCGATTGAGAAGGAGCTCGAGGCAGGCGAGTACGTCATGACGGACGCGAAGGTGCACAGCGAGCAAGTGGACAAGATCATCCAGATGTACGAGACGATGCTCGTGCGCCACACGACGATGATCGTTGGTCCCACGGGCGGTGGCAAGACGCTCGTGCTCAACACGCTCGCCGCTGCCGCCAAGGTGGCGCTCGACGAAGTCGTCAAGATCTTCGTGCTGAACCCCAAGGCGCAGCCGATCGCGGAGCTCTACGGCACGATGGACCCCGTGACGCGCGACTGGACGGACGGCGTGCTCTCCAAGCTCTTCCGCGAGCTCAACCAACCGCTGCCCGCCGGGAGGGAGAACGAGAAGCGCTGGCTCATCTATGACGGCGACGTGGACGCCGTCTGGGTCGAGAACATGAACAGCGTCATGGACGACAACAAGCTGCTCACGCTGCCGAACGGCGAGCGCATTCGCCTGCAGAGCCACTGCTCCATGATCTGCGAGACGTTCGACCTCCAGTACGCGTCGCCCGCAACGATCAGCCGGTGCGGTATGGTCTGGGTCGACCCGAAGAACTTGGGCTACCGCCCGTACTTCGAGCGCTGGCTCAAGAAGAAGTACCCGCTCACGATCGCAGCGTCGTCGACCTCGGGTGGCGACGGCGGCGAAGCGGTGCCGCCGCCGCTGGAGCGCGCCGTGCTGCTCAGTCTCTTCGACAAGTACGTGCCGCGCTGCGTCGACTTCGTCCTCGAGGGCGTGCTGAGCAAGGACGAGATCGTGGCAAAGTGCCAGCAGGTGATCCCGATCAGCAGGATGGAGCTCTGCAAGCAGCTCGCGAACGCGCTCGACTCGTTCCTGCCGGCAGCGGGAGCGGAGAACGCGCTCGACCCGACGAGCGACCGGGGCGACCTCGAAGGCCTCTTCATCTTCAGCATGGTCTGGTCACTCGGCGCCGCGCTCGTGGGCGGCAGCCGACCGCGCTTCGACGAGTTCGTGCGGAAGATCGCCGACTGCGCGCTGCCGGCGACGAGCTTGTACCAGCACTTCTTCAACGTCGAGACGCACAAGTGGCAGGCATGGGAGTCGCGCGTGGTGCCGTACGCCGAGCCGGCGCCGTTCAGCTTCATGAACGTCTTCGTGCCGACGACAGACTCAGTGCTCTACAGCTTCATCCTCTCGAACTGCATGCGGACCGAGCGGCCGATCTTGTTCGTGGGCGAGAGCGGCACCGCGAAGACCGTGACGATCCAGAGCTACCTCAAGGACCTCGACCAGCAGACGTGCTCGACGCTCAGCCTCAACTTCTCGAGCCGCACGAGCAGCCTCGACGTGCAGACGAACATCCAGGCGAACGTGGACAAGCGGTCCGGGAAGATCTACGGCCCGCCCGCGGGCAAGAAGCTCGTGATCTTCGTCGACGACCTCAACATGCCCAAGGTCGACCTGTACGGCACGCAGCAGCCCATCGCGCTGCTGCACTTCGTCATGAATCGCGGGAGCATCTACGACCGCGGCAAGGAACTCGACCTGCGTATCCTCAAGGACCTGCTCTTCGTCGGCGCGATGGGACCACCCGGCGGCGGCCGCAACCAGGTCGACCCGCGCTTTGTGGCGCAGTTCAACGTGTACAACCTCACGCCGCCGACGAAGGAGGTGCTCAAGCAGATCTACGGCTCGATCGTCACGACGTACTTGCGCAACTTCAGCGAAGACGTGAAGGACAAGGCGGCGCGGCTGACGGACACCCTGCTGCGCTTCTTCGAGTTCGTCGTCGAGAAGCTGCCGCCCACGCCGTCCAAGTTCCACTACATCTTCAACCTGCGCGACCTCGGCCGCGTGTGCGAGGGCCTCTGCATGGCCACGCCCGACAAGTTTGACCGGGGTGTTGGCGTCGTGCGCCTCTGGCGCAACGAGGTCAAGCGCATCTTCTGCGACCGCCTCACGAGCGAAGCCGACAACGCTCTGTGTGACGCCGCGATCGGCGCGGTGCTGCGCGAGAGCTTCGCGGCGGAGGCGGACGCGGCGCTCGCGGACCCGATCATCTTCGGGGACTACGCGGAGTGCATTGGCCGGATCACCGGCCAGGCCACGGAGGACGCGCGCCTGTACCAGGATATGGACTCGTACAAGCGCATCCGCGGCATCTTCGACGAGGCGCTTGAGACGTACAACTTGGACAACAAACCCATGGCGCTCGTGCTCTTCGAGATGGCGCTCGAGCACCTCTCGCGGATCCTGCGCATCATCCGCAATCCGCTCGGCCATGCGCTGCTCATCGGCGTTGGCGGCAGCGGCAAGCAGAGTCTCTCGCGCCTCGCTGCCTTCACGGCGGGCTACGACCTCTTCGAGATCTTCCTCACGCGCGGCTACGGCGAGACCGAGTTCCGCGAGAACCTCAAGGACCTCTACCGCAAGCTCGGGAAGAACAAGGTCGTGTTCCTCTTCACGGACGCGCACGCCGTCGAGGAGGGCTTCCTCGAGTTCATCAACAACATGCTCACTACCGGCATGGTGCCGGCACTCTTCGAGCAGGATGAAAAGGACGCGCTCTCAGGCCTCGTGCGCGACGAAGTCAAAGCTGCGGGGCTCGTTGAGACGAGCGAGAACTGCTGGAAGTTCTACATCAACCGCTGCCGCCAGCACCTGCACGTGGTGCTGGCCATGTCGCCGTCGGGCAGCACGCTGCGCACGCGCTGCCGCAACTTTCCGGGTCTCGTGTCCGCGACCGTGATCGACTGGTTCTTTCCGTGGCCGGAGGACGCGCTGCGCAGCGTCGCGCAGTACTTCCTGGCAGAGGAGACGATCCGCGAGGACCTGCGCGCGAGCGTGACCGATCACCTCGTGCACGCGCACTTGCGCGTCGTGACGGTCGCGCACCAGTTCGCCGAGGAGCTCCGGCGGTTCTACTACGTCACGCCGAAGAACTACCTCGACCTCATCGCGAACTACCGCCTGCAGCTCAAGGAGAACAACGTGAAGGTGAGCGCCGGCATCTCGCGCCTCAAGGGCGGTCTCACAAAGCTCAACGAGGCGTCGCAAGCGGTGGACCGGATGCAAGCAGAACTGAGCGAGAAGAAGGTAATCGTGGACGAGAAAACGCTCGCGTGCGAGGCGCTCATCAAGACGATCGAGGAGAAGTCGAGTGTCGCGACGAAGCAGCAGGAGGTGGCGGCCGCGACGCAGATCGAGTGCGAGAAGGCGTCCGTGGTGATCGCGAAGGAGAAGGAGGAGGCCGACCTCGCGCTGCTCGAGGCGCTTCCGGCCGTGGAAGCCGCCGCGTCGGCGCTGCAGGACCTGTCGAAAGCAGATCTGACGGAGATCAAGTCGTTCGCGTCGCCGCCACCACTCGTCATGTCGGTGTGCATGTGTGTGCTGATCCTCAAGCCCACGGGACAGGAGCTCGACCTGGACTGGAAGGGAGCGAAGGTGATGCTGAGCAACCCGAACCTGCTCGGGCTGCTCAAGGAGTATGAGAAGGACAAGATCTCGTCCAAGATGATCACCAAGATCAAGACGTTCTTCAAGAACCCGGACCTGAACGTCGAGAACATGAAGTCGATCTCCAAGGCTGGTGCCGGGCTTCTCATCTGGCTCGTGGCGATCGTCAAGTACTACGACGTCGCGAAGAACGTCGAGCCGCTCAAGCTCAAGGTGAAGACGATGGAGAAGGAACAGGCCGTGAAAGAGCAGGAGCTCGCGGACCTCACGGAGACGCTGCAGCGCCTCAAGACGGAACTCGACACGCTCTCGAAGCAGTTCCAGGAGGCCAACTCGGAGCTCCAGGGTCTCAAGGCGCAAGCCGACCAGATGCAGAAGCGGCTCGCCGCTGCCAGCAAGCTGCTCGCGGGGCTCGCGTCCGAGAAGGGACGCTGGACGAAGGACGTGGACAACCTGAACCTGCAGGGTGAGCGCCTCACAGGTGACTGCCTGCTCACCGCGAGCTTCTTGAGCTACGCCGGTGCGTTCAGCTTCGACTACCGCACGCAGCTCGTCTACAACGACTTCTACGGCGACATCGTGTCGCGGCAGCTGCCGGTGACCGACCCGTTCCGCCTCGAGAGCTCGCTCACAAACGACGCGACGATGCAGAAGTGGGTCTCGGAGGGCCTCCCGGCGGACGAACACTCGGTGCAGAACGGCATCCTGACCACGAAGGCGAGTCGCTTCCCGCTCTGCATCGACCCGCAGCAGCAGGCGGTGAGCTGGATCAAGAAGAGGGAGGAGAAGAACAACCTGACGATCAAGACGCTGAGCGACTCAGACTTTATGAAGCACCTGGAGCTCGCGATCCAGTTCGGGAACCCGTTCCTGTTCGAGAGCGTCGACGAGGAGCTCGACCCGATCCTCGACCCGGTGCTCGAGAAAAGCACATTCGTGGAGGGCTCGCAGCGGTTCATCAAGCTCGGCGACAAGAACGTCGAGTGGGACCCGAACTTCCGCCTCTACTTCACGTCGAAGCTCGCGAACCCGCACTACTCGCCCGAGGTCATGGGGAAGACCATGATCGTAAACTACAGCGTCACGCAGGGCGGACTCGCGAACCAGCTGCTCAACGTCGTCGTCGGCCACGAGCGACCCGACCTCGAGGAGCAGTACCGCGAACTCGTGGCCGAGATGTCGGAGAACACGCAGATGATCGTCGAGCTCGAGGACACGCTGCTGCGCGAGCTCTCGAACAGCACGGGCAACATCCTCGACAACGAAGAGCTCATCGCGACACTCGAAGAGACGAAGAACAAGGCGACAGAGATCGGCACGAAGCTCGAGCTCTCGAGCTTCACGAAGGACGAGATCACCAAGGCGCGCGCCGTGTACACGCCCGTAGCCGTGCGCGGCTCGATCATGTACTTCGCCATGTCGGCGCTCTCGACGATCATGAAGATGTACGAGATCTCGCTCGCGTCCTTCCTCAACGTCTTCCACACCTCGCTCGACAACGCCAAGCGCGACGTCGTGCTCGAGAAGCGCCTGCGCTTCATGACGCAGTCCATCACCGAGATGATGTACGACTACACGTGCACCGGCATCTTCGAGCGCCACAAGCTCATGTTCTCGTTCCAGATGACGTGCATGATCATGACGGCGGCAGGCGAGCTCAGCCGTGCCGAGCTCGACTTCTTCCTCAAGGGCGACACGTCGCTCGACGCGGCGTCGCATCCCAAGCCGGAAGCGCTCACGTGGATGTCCATGGCGGGGTGGAAGGATCTGCTGTGTTTGAGCAAGCTGAACGAGAGCTTCGGCTCGCTGCTGCCGGACTTCACGGCGAGCATGGGCGAGTGGAAGGGCTGGTACGACCTCGAAGCGCCGGAGGCGAGCGCGCTGCCGAGCGGCTACTCGGAGAAGCTCTCGAGTCTGCAGAAGCTGCTCGTCTTCCGGTGCTTCCGCCAGGACCGCGTCTACAACGCCATGAAGCTCTTCGTGATCAGCGTCATGGGCGAGAAGTATGTGCAGCCGCCGGTGCTCGACTACGCGCGGATCTACAACCAGAGCGCGGCGACGTCGCCGATCGTGTGCATCCTGAGCCCTGGCGCCGACCCGCAGAGCGACATCCAGACGCTCGGCGAGGAGCTCGGGTTCGCAGGCCACCGCTTCAAGTTCCTCGCGCTCGGGCAGGGCCAAGGTCCGCTCGCGGAGCAGATGCTCGAGGGCGGCTACACGCGCGGGCACTGGGTGCTGTTGCAGAACTGCCACTTGCTCGCGAGCTGGCTGCGCACGCTCGAGAAGATGCTGCTGGCGATGCACAAGCCGCACAAGGACTTCCGGCTCTGGCTCACGACGGAGCCCACGGACCGATTCCCGCTCGGCATCCTGCAGCGATCGCTCAAGGTCGTGACGGAGCCTCCCGACGGCCTCAAGCAGAACATGCGCAGCCTGTACTCGAAGCTCGACCAGGCGGTGCTCGAGGAGTGTCCGCACGCCGCGTTCCGCAGCGTCGTGTACGTGCTCTGCTTCCTGCACGCTGTGGTGCTCGAGCGGCGCAAGTACGGTAAGATCGGCTGGAACGTGAGCTACGACTTCAACGAGTCCGACTTCAATATCTCGCGCAAGCTCCTGAGCTTGTACCTGTACAAGGCGTTCGTGGACGGCGACGAGCAGCTTCCGTGGGGCTCACTCAAGTACCTCATCGGCGACGCCATGTACGGTGGCCGCGTGAGCGACGACTACGACCGCCGCATCCTCACGACGTACCTCTCCGAGTACATGGGGGACTTCCTCTTCGACGACTGCCAGACGTTCTTCTTCAGCCAGTCGGGCTTCGATTACTGCCTGCCAGCCGCGAGCGGTGACCTCGACGCGTACACGCAGATGGTCGAGACGCTGCCACTCACGAACAGCCCCGCAGTCTTCGGACTGCACCCGAACGCCGAGATCGGGTACTACACCAACATGTCCAAGTCGGTCTGGCGCGACCTCATCAGTCTGCAGCCGCGCTCGGCACAGTCCGGCGCCGGCATCTCGCGCGAAGAGTACATCGGGAACGTCGCGAGTGACATCCAGTCCAAGGTGCCCGAGCAGGTGGACGTCGACTTGATCCGCAAGCGCCTCGGCGGCACGCCGACGCCGACCCAAGTCGTGCTGCTGCAGGAGCTCGACCGCTGGAACATGCTCACAGCGAAGATGACGGCGTCGCTGAGCGACCTGCAGAAGGCGCTCGTGGGCGAGATCGGCATGAGTGACGAGCTCGACGCGGTTGGCAACGCACTCTACGACGGCTTCTTGCCCAACATGTGGCGCTCGCTGTGCCCCAAGACCGAGAAGCCGCTCGGGAGCTGGATGGAGCACTTCATGCAGCGCTTCGCGCAGTACATGAGCTGGGTCGAGCACGGCGACCCGAAGGTCGTGTGGCTCTCGGGTCTCGGCATCCCCGAGTCGTACCTCACGGCGATGGTGCAGGCGACGTGCCGCGCGCGCAACTGGCCGCTCGACAAGTCCACGCTCTACACGAAGGTGACGATGTTCACGGACAGTGCGCAGATCTCCGAGCGCCTCGAGATGGGGTGCTACGTGAGCGGACTGTTTCTCGAAGGCGCGTCGTGGGACCTCGCGCAGAGCTGTCTGGCACCGCAGCAGCCGAAGAAGCTCATCGAGGAGCTCCCGATCCTGCAGGTGATCCCGATCGAGGCGAACCGGCTCAAGCTGCAGAACACGTTCCGTACGCCCGTGTACGTGACGCAGTCGCGGCGCAACGCCATGGGTGTCGGCCTCGTGTTCGAAGCCGACCTCTTCTCGCACGAGCACGCGAGTCACTGGGTGCTGCAGGGTGTCGCGCTCTGCCTCAACACGGACTCGTAAGGTAGAGTGTGTGAGAGAGAGAAGCGAGATTGTAAGTGTATCGCCTATGACGAACGAGCAACTAGCGATGACGAACGGACCGCTCGTCAGTTGTCAGTTTGTTCAGTGTGCTCCGATCTGCTTGGACACGAGCGCCTTGTACACGCCCTGCGGCAACCGCATGAGCTCGTCGTGCGTGCCCTGCTCCACGATCGCGCCGTCCTGCGTCACGGCGATGACGTCCGCGTTGCGGATCGTCGACAGGCGGTGCGCCACGATGATCGTCGTGCGCTGCTTGAGCGCCAGCAGCCGGTCGAGGGACGCCTGCACCACGCGCTCGCTCTCGTTGTCGAGCGCGCTCGTGGCTTCATCCAGCAGCAGCACCTCCGGGTCCCGCAGGATTGCGCGCGCGATCGCGATGCGCTGCTTCTGCCCACCTGACACCTGCGCGCCGCGGTCGCCCACGTCCGTGTCGAAGCCGTTCGGGAAGTTGCTGACGAAGTCGAATGCGTTCGCCTTGCGCGCGGCGTCCTCCACCTCCGCGCGCGTCGCGCCGGGCTTCCCCATTGCGATGTTCTCGGCGATCGTGCCGGCGAACAGCACGGGTTCCTGGCTCACAAGCGAGATACGCTCACGCACCCACGGCAGACTCAGCTCGCGCAGGTCTGTGCCGTCGAGCGTCACCATGCCGCCGCTCGGGTCGTAGAAGCGTTCGAGCAGTGAGATCGCCGTGCTCTTGCCGCTGCCGCTCGCGCCGACGAGCGCCACGGTCTGTCCACGCGCGATCTTCAGGTTGTAGCTCCGGTAGATCTGTGCGTCCGGACGCGACGGGTACGCGAACGCGAGGCTCTTGAACTCGATGTCACCGTCCACGTGCGGCAGCACCGTACCGGCGGTAGATGTGGCGTCGATCTCGGGCACGCGGTCGATGATCCGGAACACTTGCGTGGCGGCTTTCTTCGCCTTCGCACTCGCCGTCTTGTTCTGCGCCGCCATGCCGACGGCGAACGTAGCCATCATGATGACCATGAGGACCGTGAACATGTCGCCGAACGTCATGACGCCCTTCGCGACCCACTTGCCGCCGAGCCAGAAGAGGAATGCCAGGTTCGCGAAGATGGCACCTTGTGTGACGCCGAACGATGCGCCGGCGATGAGCCCTGTCTTGATGTCCGCGGCGCGGGAGACTGTGAGGAACCCGGCGTACGACGCGTTGATGCCCCTTTCCATGCTGAACGACGCGACGGTGCGGATCGACCCGATGGCTTCGGCGAGCAGCGAGCCCGCGGCAGCGTCCGCGGCGTTGTTTTTCTTCGCGTTCATGGCGCCGCTCATTTGCTTCCCTTCGATGTACGACGCGAGGATCATGATCGGCGACACGGCAACCATCGCGAGCGTCATCTGCCAGCTGTAGTAGAACGCGATACCCATGGCGATGCCGAGTGTCGTGATGTTCACGAGTCCCTGGTTCAGCTTGTCGGACGTCACCGCCTGGAGGATCGCCGAGTCGGTCGCGAGCCGCGCCACAAGTGCGCCGGACGCGTTCTCGTCCAGATCAAACCAGCCCACCTCCTGGCGCAGCATCGAGCTGAACGTCATCAGCCGCACGCGCGACACGAGCTTTTGCGAGACGATCGCGAAGCCCAGGTTTTGAACGACCACGGAGATGCCGAACGCGACACCGAGACCGAGAAAGCCGAGCGACCAGTACCTCGCGTCCACGAGCATCTCGTGCTTCGTCTTCTCGTACTGGTAGAACAACACGGTCATCTTGGAGAGGAGCACGCCCCAGACAGGGTACACGGACGAGTTCACGACCGCTCCAAGACTGCCCGCCACCAAGAACCTCCACTCCGGCGCGCTCAGCTTCCACAGCCGCAACATCGGCACATCTGGGCCGAGCGCGGCATCGCCATCCTCGCTCGCGTCGCCATCATCGATGCCGGTCGTCTTGGCATCGATCTTCTCGTGTTTGCTTGTGCGACCAGCCGACAGTCTCCGCTGTGACAGTGAACGCGAGTGCGATCGCGGAGGCGCTCCCGACGGCACCTCCTCGTTCAGTTGCTCGAACTCTTCGTCTCCGGCGTGATGCTGCGCTTCGACGAGCAGCCTGTAGCGGCCATCCGGGATCGCCATCAGCTCGTCGTGCGAACCGATCTCGACGATGCGGCCGCCGCTGTGCACCGCGATCCGATTCGCGTTGCGGATGGTCGATAGTCGATGCGCCACGATGATCGTCGTGCGCTTGGATGCCGCTAACAACCGGTCAAGCGACTCCTGCACGATCCGCTCGCTCTCCGTGTCGAGCGCGCTCGTGGCTTCGTCCAGCAGCAGGATGGGCGGATTCTTGATGATCGCGCGCGCGATCGCGATGCGCTGCTTCTGGCCGCCAGAGAGCTGCGTGCCGCGCTCGCCCACCTCCGTGTCGAAGCCATTCGGGAAGTCCCTGATGAAGCTGTAGGCGTTCGCCATCTTCGCCGCCTCCACGACTTGCTCGTCGCTCGCCGACGGACACCCGTGCCGGATGTTCTCCATGATCGATGTTGCGAACAGCGCCGGCTCCTGACCAACCAGACCCACCTGCTCACGCAGCCACTTGACGTTTAGGTCACGAACGTCGACGCCGTCCACCTTCACGGAACCGTGCAGCGGGTCGTAGAACCGCTCGAGGAGCGACACCACCGTGCTCTTCCCGCTCCCGCTCGGACCCACCAGCGCCACTGTCTCACCCGCGCCGATGCGCAAGCAGTACTCGCTGCACACCATCACCTCCGGACGCGACGGGTACGCGAACGCTACGCGGTCGATCTCGATCTCGCCGCGCACACTTGGGAGCTTCACGCCGTCTTCGCACAGCGGGTCGATCAACGACTCGCGCTGGATAACGCTGAAGACGTCGAACGCTGCTGCGCGCGCAGAGAAGATCGCTTGGATGCTCGGGCCTGCCTGCCCTATCGCCATCGAAGAGGTCATGACGGAGAAGAACACCGTGATGATCTTCCCGCCATCGTAGCAGCCGCTCCCCGTACACGTGTTGCCCTCGAGCTGGTCGTTCGCCACCTTCCATGCGCCAAAGTACAACCCACACGCGTACGTGCAGAACATGGTGAAGAACATGAGCCCCATGCCCCAGCCGACAGCGAAGCCCTTCTTGATCCCCGCTTTCGTCGACAGACCGAGCGCATCCTCGTACTTCTTCACGAAGTGGGCAACCGAATTGAACATGTGCACCGTGCGGATGTTGCTGAGCGACTCCTGCGCGATCGCGCCAGCCTTGCCGTACGACTCTATCCCCGACTGCGTCGCCGATGACAGCACTTTGGTGGAGAGGAACGCCGCGGACGCTATGAACGGTGTGAGCACCAGCAGCACGAGCGTGAGCTCCCAGCCCTTGACGAACCCGATGACGATGCCAGATACAGCCATGGAGAAGAACCGCTGAGCGTCGCCGATCTTGCTCCCGATACCCTCCTGAATCGTGACGGTGGACTCGGCCACGCGCGTCGCGAGCTGCATGGGCTCGTTGACGTCGAACCATCCGATCTCTTTCGCGATGATCGCGCTCACGTACGTGCTGCGGATGCGCTTGGCTTGACGCGACGCGGTGATAGACCAGCACGCGACTTGGACGAAGCCCGAGATGAGCACGCCGACGCCAAGGTAGACGAAGTTGAGTGCGACTGTGTTGACGTCCTCGCGCATCGCGGCCGAGTCCGCCGCGTCCGCCGGGTTGAACGAGTTCAGCACGTCGCCGAAGAGCAGGATCTGCATCGGCTCAGCCATGCCGGCGATCAGCGCGGCGATACTACCGGCTGCCATGAGCGCGTAGTCGGCGCCGTCCGCGTACGACAGCAGTTGCAGCAACGACACGATCTTGCCGTCCGCCTTGAGCTCTTGCTTGGAGGCGGACGGCGCGTCAGGGGCGTCTACGATCGCAAAGTCGGTCTCGAGGCGGTTCGCGCGTGCTGCTGGAGGCGTCTTGAGCGACTCGTAGAAGCGCGAGTCATCGAGGTCAGATTTGTCGTTCGTCATCGCGAGGTCGTCTTCCGATCAGGTCTTGTGGAGGAGAAGCGGCAGTGCTTGGAGGTGGAACGCAAAAGCTGAAATGAGCAATAGACGGCCAGGACACGTGGGCGAGCGCAAGGACAGATCGATGCCAACGAGAGCGTTCTTCACGAGAGATCATCGCGTCACGCAGCACAGCAAAGCAACAGCTGCTTGTGCTTCGCAAGTATCTTTTCACTGTGGTAATCTATGATTATCTCGCTGCAAAAAATACGAATCAAAGATTACGCCAGGAGTGATGGTGACGAGCGGAATGGTTGTAAACCCAAGACCAAGAGCAAGAAGGCTCTCTGAAGCGCTACACAGAGATCTGGTGAGTTAGACAGCCAAGCGATCGCTGTGATATCTTGCTCTCAAGCATCGAGACTCACTCTACACCGGAATCCTTTCATTTGTCGGGGACCACACACACGATCCACTTTATCTTTACTCTATAGAAACTCGAAGAGGAGGTCGAGCAAAATCAATTTCGTGTAATAACACCCTGACTCCGAGTCACCAGGCTGAATCTTGAGTAAAATGCATATTTGTGAAGGATAAAATCGAATGAGCTGGCATTTAATCATATCTTTCGTAATATATAATTCGCGATGGGACGAGTACATAAATCAAGATAAACATAGCAGAAATTTATGAAATTGAGACGAGATATGAGCGTACATTTCAGCTTTGTTTTCGTAGGTTCAAATCTCAAGAAAATATATTTGAAGTATAATTCGCATACACTTGGTTTCATAAACCATCTATTGACCAGTCCAATATCGGGCCAAATATCAACTTTGCTAATATACCTCCAAGAATACGTTTCATATAGTTTAGTATATGAAACGTATTCTTGGATAAACCGGCGTGATCAGGACCGATGAAGTCCGGTGGCCATCGAACATTTGGATGTTGAGCATTTCAAATATTCCAAACTCAAATCTAACATTACCCCTGCGTTGCTCTCGATTTATCTCAATGTCAAGCGGCTTAACGAACTCATAGCTGGTTGTTTCTACGTATCTATTTCACCAAGATATCTATAGTTGACCGTCGGAGAGAACGTTGAGTTAGGATATGTGTGATGAAGCGGATGATGGTTTCATTAGCAGCGAAACCAGGAAGGCGAAGGAGTAGCCCTTCTTGGGTCGAGCTTGTGAGTGACACTTCAGGTGTGCAGTCACTCCCACGTTTAGGCACTCCTAGCACGCGATATGCACACAACCAGATGGCGCTTCTCACTCCGCTCTTGCTCTTCTCTCATCCACGGCTGACCCATTATAATTGTGTATCCCTTTCATTTAGTCCTATCAAACTCGAACTGTCTCCTGTGATGAAGTGGGTTCCGGAAAACGCCGGGTTGCCCCGGCGCCTCCCGATCCCCCACGGGCTGGTTCTTGGCGCGTTGCCATGTAGCAATGACTCTGAGCACCCGAGTACGAGCCAAGGGGTAGGACTCTCTCGGGGCCT
>JAASFS010000308.1:0-22399 GCA_023333865.1 Globisporangium perplexum | reverse complement strand
CGATCGAGACGTTCGTTGTAATCATGGGTTGTCATCCTCGCCATCCCGGGTCTCTCATGCACACATGCACATGTACACACACACACACACACACACACACACACACATACAAGATACGGGTGCTCGCTCCAGGAGCGCTTGGTATCTCAAATGAGGAGCTCCTCGCTTTCTTCACTATCTCTTCGCACCCAACGATTCGTGTGGCTCCGCGCATTCTGGAACTTGCACAGCCGCCGCTCGAGATGCTCGCCCGCGCCGCCGCCCGCCTCGCTGTCACTGCCGCCGCCACCGGCTCCCGCGGCGCCCTCGCGCTCGCCGCCCGTCAGGCGGTCGCGCCGGCGCTCTGCGCGTCCGTGCAGACGCGCCACAAGTCGTCGCTCGTGACGCTGCTGCAGGTGCGTCGGCTCGCCAGCCGCAGCTGAAGAAGCAGCAAACTGCTCGTCATGGGAGCCACGGGCTTGCAGCCGCACTGACCGCTCGCTCTGTATGCGCGCGACGACGCCACAGCGCGAGATCGAGGAGGAGAAGGGCAACTGCTTCGAGGGCGAGGAGCTCGAGGAGCTGCACGCCAAGGTGGACAAGATCTTCTCGGTGAGCGAGACCGCCGGCAGCATGGAGGTGGTGCTCACGGGCCAGATCGGCGCCGACGCCATCCGCGTCAAGTTCGACGCGCAGGACGTCGTGGAGCTCGAGGACGACTACAGCGGCGACGAGGACCTCGACGACGACGAGGAGGACAACTACGCCGAGGAGGACACCGAGGAGGAGGAGGACGACGAGGAGGACGAGCTCCCGGGCATCCGCTTCGTCGCCGACGTCACGCGCGACAACCAGGGGCTGCAGTTCGAGTGCGTCGCCAGCAGCAACCTCACGGTCGAGCGCGTGCGCTTCCTGGGCGACTCCGCGTCGCTCGTCGCCGAGAAGGACGACGCGCGCTACGTCGGCCCCAACTTCGCCGACCTCGAGCTCGACGTGCAGGAGAAGTTCTACGACTACCTCGCGGCGCGCAAGATCGACGACGACCTCGCGCAGTTCATCACGCAGTACGCCGACCTCAAGGAGCAGCGCGAGTACCTGGCGTTCCTCGAGAGCGCCGAGAAGTTCGTCAAGAACGAATAGACGGACGCGGGTCCCCGCGTCCCCGCGCAGCTCGCGGCGTAGCAACCGTCACCACCGCCATCACCTCCACGCACGCTGTCTCCGCGTCCTCATTTCTCATTTCCGGCGCGCCGCTCGCTCTGCCCGCCTGCTTCCCGCTGCTCGCGCACGGAACTCTACTGGGAGCCTCGCCGTCCGCGGGCCGACGCTCACTGCATCCCCGACATGACGCTCTGCATCAGCTGCGACACCTTGGGGTTCGACATGTGGCGCATCGCCGCCGACGGCCCCTGCGTGTCCACGTCGTGGAAGAACTCTTGCAGGTCCGGGTCACTCCGCGCCGCCGCCAGCGCGGGGCTGTTCATGAGACCGCGCATGTCCGGCATGCCGGCACCAGCGCCAGCTCCGGCGCTGGCACCAGCGCCGCCGCCCCCGCCGCCCATGCTGTTCATCATGCTGTTGAGCATGTCCGGGTTCTGCATCATGTTCTGTGCCCTGCACCACACCCACGTCACAGTCAGCCAGCCGTCCTCGCCGCCCCATCCCATCGCCATACACCACCACAGACGACAGCGACCTCGCACGTCACGTACATCTGCATCATCGCCGGGTTCTGCATCATGCTCGACGCCATCTGCTGCAGCGCCGGGTTGCTCATCAGATCCGCAAGCCCGCCGCCGCCGCCGCCGCCGAGCATGCTCGCGAGGCCGCTCAGGTCGGGCATGCCGCCGCCGCCCGACGGAGCCGCCGGCGCCGCCGACGTCTGCACCTGGCGGCGCTTGCGCTCCACCTCGGCCAGTCCGTCCTTGCACGCCGCGTTCGAGCTGTCGACCTCGAGCCCGCGCCGGAACGCGTCCTCCGCGCCGTCGAAGTCCTTCAGCTGCACGTACGCGTGGCCCATGCGCGAGTACGCCTTCACGTACGACGGCTTGAGCGCGATCGACTGCTCCGCGTGGTCGACCACCTCGCTATACCTGTGCAGGTACGTGAGCGCGGCCGCGAGGTTCGAGTGGTAGATGTGCGAGCTCGGGCCGTCCGCCGACAGCTTGAGCGCCTCCTCGTAGTGCGCCGCCGCCTGCTGGTAGTCGCCCGCACTGAGCGCCGCGTTGCCCCTGCCCTTGGCCTCCTCGGCCTTCGCCTCGCGCTCCTCCGTCGAGAGCGCGGCCGCCGGCTTCTTCGCGTCGCCGAACTTCTCCTTGAACTTGGCGAGCGCCTTCTTCACGCGGCTCGCGTGCTCCTCCGAGCCCGCGGGCGCGTTGTTGAAGAAGTTCTTCTCCTCCAGCTTCGCAACCCACTTCTTCCACAGGTCCGGATCTGCGGGGCAGCAAGCGGCAGCAGCAGCGCGCGTCAGGCGGAGCGCGCAGGAAGGGACCAGCGGGCGGAGCCGGCGACAGAGACGCACTCTTCTTCACGACCGGGTCCTCGTCGACGAAGTCCAGCGGCGACGCCTGCACACGGTTCGAGGGCGTAAGCGCCGCTCCCTCGCCGCGCAATCACTCTCGCAGCGCGTCGCACCGCCGAGCCGAGCTCGAGCCCGAGCGCCTTCACGCCCGCGGCGAACACGTCCTCGAACGAGGCCGCGCCGCGCAGTGCGAACTCCCGCTTGAGCCGCTCGTCGTGCACGTCGACGCCGAACGCCTCGCTGCATGCAGCGTCGCAAGCGAAAAGGGAGGAGGTCAGTCAGGCGCTGCTTCCTGCTGCTGGATGCTGTCGACTGGCTGCTGGCTGCTGACGCGCGCGAGAGGCGAAGACGCACCTGAGGCACTGGACGCCCACCTCCACATTCTCCGTGTCGACACCCGCGTCCTTTTTCTTGGCGTCGAGCCACGCGAGCGCGTTGAAGAGCGCGGCTCTGGTCGCCGCCGTCGCCTCCGTCGCCATCGTCTCCGCCGCTGTTCTTACGCTCGAATATTCGAAAGTGATCGATCCGATGCTGCTGTTTACTGAGCTATAGTGAAGAAACTCACGTGAATCCTCACTCCCTGAATTTAGTCACTATCCACATCTTAACCAGCGAACGCACTTCAACATCGCCACTGTCAATGGACGCCGCCGAGAACGAACTGCTCGGGACGCGCGCAGCGAACCTCGCGGCGCTCGAGGAGCGGCGCCGCGAGCTCCGCAGCAAGCTGCGCACTGTGAGCGCCTCGCTGCGCGACGCCGGCGCTGTGACCGCGGGCTACGACGCCACCTACTACCTGGAGGCGCCGCCAGCAGACGCCGTCGCGCACCAGCTCTTTCACCGACGGCTCGTGCGCCTCTCGAGCGAGCAGCTGCAGCGGGAGGCGGCGCTGCGTCTGGACGTGGACCCGCCGGACGACACGCGGGTCGAGTGGACGCTCGCGGCGCTCGGACGCGAGCTGTGCGCCGCGGTGTTCGTGCGCTTCGACGCCGACGAGGACGGCGCGTGGAGCTTCGGCGAGTTCCTCGAGTACGCGGCGGCGTTGGAGCGCGGGCGCGAGCAGCCGAATGTCCGCGCGTTCGCGTCTAGCGCGGAGACGTGGCAGATGTACACGAGCGACCTCTTCGACACCGATGCGCACTCGCGCCTCACGTTCGACGGCTTCGTGATGTACCGCGAGGCGGTCGAGCACGCCAGTCCGCTCGCGGCCGACCTCCGAGTGCTCGGGGTCCCAATCAGGTGGAGCGGCCTGGAGCGCATGAAGCGGTGCGGCGCGCTCTTCGACGAGTACGCAGACGCGGAGGGCGGCGTGGAGCTCAAGGCAGCGCAGTTCCTCTTCGCGGAGAGCGGCCGCGCGCTCCTCTTCCGCGAACTCTGCGACGCGGTACAGCGCCAGCGCGTCCTCGCGCGCTGCCACAAGCACATCCTAAACCGCAAGCGCGCCCTCCGGCTGTTCGGGTACCGCCAGCGATCCGACTTGCTGTACACGAACCCGCAGCTGGAGGAAGAGCCCAAGATCTGCAAGCCGGCGTTCCGCAGCTTGATGTTCTCGTCCTGGACGCCAACGCCCGTGACGGTGAGTGCGAGCGAGCGTCTCGCGGTTCTTAGTGCCGCGCTCCTAGCGGTGCAAGCGGCCTCTGTTATCTGATCTCGTGTGACAGCGCTGGCGTCACCGATTCATGGAGCTCTACCTCGGATCGTTCACAGCGCTGCGCCGATGGCAGCGCTCGGCGTCGTGGGCGTTCAAAGCCGTCCGGCAGATCTCTCGGACGGGGCTGCTGCGCGCGAGCTGCTTGCTCTCCGATCCGCAGCGAGAGCGCGGCGACTACGTGGTGAAGTTGGACGTCGGCACTCGGTTCTCACCGCGCGCGACTGTGCACGTGTCGTACAACAGCGACGCCGATTGTAAGCACGGCTTGCGGTTCGTTTGCTTGGAAGCTGGCTTGTGTGGGTCTCAGCTGACGCTGGCGCCGTGTGCGTCACCGCAGCGGCGGCGACGCTCCACGAACTCAAGTATCTCGAGCGCGGAGCCGAGTGCTTCGTTTACGTCGATCTGACGTGCCGGAGCGGAACGAAAGGTGCGTCTTCGTGCGAGACGAGAGTCGCTCGCCTGCTGTGGAGCTGAGTGACTGCGCTGCGCCTCGCAGAGAACGACGCGCTCTGGATCTCGAACAAGCTTACGTGGCTCCTCCGCGAGTACTTTCGCGACCACTTGGAGCGCTTGCCGTTCTTCCACAAGTGGTTCGTGACGTTGCCGTCGAAGCTCCAGCTGCGGTCGGGGCCAGGGATGTCTGCTGCGAGTGGCAGTGGCTCCTCTTCGGCGTCGTCGCCAGCAGTGAGTGCAACCGTCATCCGGATCGTGGTTCTGTTCAGCGGAGAGATGGATCTGTACCAGGTGATGCAGAGCCTCCGCCTGCCGTCGTCGATGCAGTTCGACCACATGCTGCAGCGGTTCTCGCTCCGGGCCTCGTGCAGCCATTCGCTGGAGGAGGTCTTGACCAGCAAGCGCCTGGACTTCGGGTCGCAATGGTCCTGTCGAGCGCAACTCGATGCGCGGCTGAACAAGCAGGCGTGGTCGCAGATCCTGGCTCAGCTGGCGAAGAAGCTCGAGGCGGACGCCGAGCAGGAAGCTGGCGAGCGCGCGTTCCTCGCAGAAGAGAAGGAGAGGAAGCGACAAGCGGAGCTGCCGCATTCGCACCAGCCGCAGCAGCACCAGGAGCACCAGCAAGCACCACGAAAGCTGCAGGCGTTCGGAGACACTGACATGCCTCCCGAGAGCGACGCGGATGCCGATGAAGAGTCAGCACAGCAAGACGAAGAGCAAGGACTCGGTGAAGTTCGCCTCTGGCTCGAGAGGGTCGCCGGCGTCCTGGGCTACTCGCAAGAAGTGAGTGCGACCGTGTCGTTCGCCAGTGTGAGCGATGCGCTCTTCGGGAACCGGTGGATCGCGAGTCTGTTGTCGCCCAAGCTGCTCCGGTACGTGAAGCACCTGGCGGCGACTCCGGGAGGCGTGGCGTCCGAGTGGAAGAGCGGCTGCGACGTGTTCCGCGCCGAGTTCGCGTCCTCGCACTACGCGCAGGGCGGCGGCAGTTCCAGGACCGCAGGGAAGCCGCTCTCGCGTGCGTCGTCGCGCTCGTCCGCGCAGCTGGGGGACGACTTCTCGTCGCTCGAGCACTCGATCGCGTCAGCGTTCCCGTTCGCGACCTCCGAGCCCCTCAAGCGACCTCTGCAGTCGAGCGGCGCGCTGCCTTCCTCGAGACCAGAGTCCAGCGCTGGAGACGCGAGAGACACGCACAGCAGCGAAAGGCAACGAGACCCGACCGCCGACGAAGCGCGCGAGAACGAGCTCCTGGAGCTCTACGACATGTGCGCGAAGCACCTGCTGGGCGTGAGCGTCGTCCGCGCCGAGGCGGGCACGAGCGGGCTCTCGTGTGTGCTCGAGGGCTGGAACCTCTTCAGTCTGCTGCCGCGAGTGAAGGCGCAGTTGGCGAAGAGGAGGTCGGTGGCGCGCACGAAGAGCTCGGCGTCCACAGGCTCGAGCAGCGGAGCCGCCGCGAGCGCGGGTGTGGGGCGATCTCGGTGACGAATGTCGGCTCAAGAGTGCGCACAAAGCGCGTAAAGAGAAGAGCTATCGACTATCGGCGCCATGAGGATGTACACACTCGTCCACCAGCAGACACACGCGTACACACACACGAAGACTCATACACATAGAGGTGGCGGCGACAGTCAGTGTAACTATGACATGATGTGGTGCTCACAGAAGCGCCTTCAGACCATAACGGCTGCGTGGCGCTTTCACAAAATACGAATTTCGTGATCTTCATTCCGTCGCGGGGGAACACACGCAGATACACGCAGTTACATGCAGCACACACACACAAGCAGCTGCAGCAGCAGGAGGAGGAATCGTCGCCGCACCGGATGCTGCGGCGGTCGACCGAGCAAGCGCAAATGAGCGAGTGATGCGCGAACGCAAAATGCGGCGTCCGCGAGCGCTCGCAGCCAGTCGCCAAGCGGCCAATCACAGCGAACCGGCCAGATCTGGCTCTGAGGCGCATCAGATATTGAACAAACTCGCAGGCTACGAGCCGTACATAGCTTGTACAGCAGCGATGCCAGCTCCAGTTCGTGCATCTCCTGGCGCGCACCGCTAAGACGAAAGCGGTGCCCGAGCACACCCCGCTCGCCGCAGCGACAGCTCTCCACAGAGGGACGAGATCTCTCAACGCGCACACGTAGATTTATTATCTGCGCATCTATGGCGGTTCGTTTTGCTCGCTGGTATTCCTGGACACTGCAGAGCGTCCAGAATAGAGCAGTGATCAAGCTCAAGATCAAAGAAGGTGGCGGCGGCAGCAGACCCCAAGCCCCCGTGACTCGGACGAAGCTCCGAGCAAGGAGGTCGAGAGAACCCGACAGACAGCGGTTTGTGCGTCGCGCTCCACTTTTTCTTCCTCTTCCTCCGACAAAGATGGCGTCGATTCCGGCCGAGGTGCAAAATGAGATCACGCGCCTCAAGAACGAGGTGCACGCGAAGGACGAGACGCTCAACCAGCTCAAGCTCAAGACCAAGGCGTTTGTGGACAACATGCGCGGCGAGCTCGCGGCCGAGAAGAAGAAGGTCGGCGACCTCGAAGAGCAACTCAAGCACGCAGCGAGCAGCAACCCCGCCGCGAACTCGCCATCTTCCGGCCAGGCACCGGCGCAGAGCTCGGGCGAGATCGAAGCGCTCAAGAAAGAGGTCGCGATAGTCACGCACCGCGAGAACGAGCTGAAGGCGAAAGCGAAGGCGTTCGCCGACAACATGAAGGGACAGCTGCAGGCGGAGAAGGACAAGAGCCTCAGGCTCGAACAGGATCTGAAGGACAAGGTCGCTGCTCTGGCGCTCGCGCAAGCCAGTATCGCGAGCGCGAGCGCCTCGCACGACTTGCTCTCTCTCGACGACCAGGTTTCGTCCTCGAAGAACGACGGCGAGCTTGCAGCTCTGCAGGCGCAGCTACAAGCGGCGCAGCAGGAGCTCGCAGCGATGGGCAACCGGATGCACACAGCGGAGGACCTGGCGTCTCATCGAGCCCAAGAAGCGGCGAACGCCAGAACGGAGCTCGAGTCGATGCAGGCGATGAGTGAGCAGCGGCTGAGTCGCTTGCAGGCGGAGCTCGACGCGCTCAAGGCGAAGGAATCGGAGTTCGAGAGCTCGTTGAACACCCAGAAGAGCGCGCATGGGAGTACGGACGCTGCGCTTGTGGCAGAACACAGCCGCCTGGAGGAAGCGAACTCGAAGAACGAAGAGATGGCGCATCAGTTCATGCAGTACAAGATCGAGAACGAGCACCTCCAGAAGCAGCTGCTGGACAAGGACTTCCTGCTCGAGCACCTCGACAGCTACCGACAGCGCGCCGACGAGAGCGAGGACAAGGCGCGACATCTCAGCGGAGAGCTCGCGGCGCTGCAGGCGGTGCTGCAGTTCAAGTCTGACGAGGTTGCCAAGCCGTGTGCGCAGTGCGACGGCCTCACGCGCGAGCTCGCGGAGATCACTGAACTGTACGAGAAGGTGAACATCGGACGCAGCCAGAGCGACATCCAGCTGGCCGAAGCGCAGTCGGCGCTCAGCTCGCTCCAGAGCGTTCAACAGAGCTACGCATCCGCGAAGGAGCGGCTCGAGGAACTCTCGAAGCAGAACATGGAGCTGAACGAAGCGATCTTCCGGAAGGAGTCGGAGGTGAGTGCGTTCAAAGCCGACACGCAGAAGCTGTCCGTCGAGGTCGCAGCTCTCCAGGACCAGGTGAGCGCGTCGCGCTCGGACAGTTCTTCTCGGCGTCAGCAGTCTGAAGCCGCTGTCGCCGACAAGCAGAAGACCGAGGAGACGCTACGAGATCTCCAGAGTAAGTTCGCGCAGCTCGAGAAGAAGAACCAGGAGCTGCTCGCGTCCATCGACGCGACGACCAGAGACAACACCGAGAAGCGGCAGAAGGCCAAGGCGCTCGTGATCTCGCTCACGAACGAGAAGCAGACGCTTGTGGACGTGCGCAGCGAGCTCCAGAAGGAGGTCGAGCGGCTGCGCATGGAGCTCAACCAGCGCAACGTCGAGACCGAGCGGCGACTGAAGCAGCTCAATGACGAGAACAGCCAACGCGTCGCGCAGAGCTCATCGAGCATCCAGAACCTCTCGGACGAGATCGCGACGCTCAAGCAGACGCTCATGATCGTGCAGGAGTCGGAGAAGAACCAGCAGCGCGCCAAGGAGCTCGCGACCGCGAAGCGTGAGGTCGAGGACTCGAACAAGAAGCGCCTCGCCGCGAAGGCGGAGACGCAGCGGCTCGCGGTGGAGCTCGAGGGTGTGCAGAAGTGTCTCGGGCACCTCAGCGAGCACGCGAACACCAACTGCGCGTCGAGCGTGCGCAAGATGACGCAGCTCCAGGATCGCGTGAGCGAGGCGCTGCAGGTGCTCGAGAAGCGCGCGCAGGCGGCGGCGGGCGGGAAGAAGGCGCGGGTGGCTGGAAACCAGAATGAGATCGAGGTGGAGGACCTGCGCGAGCCCGAGAGCGCGTCGTCGAGCCGTGACCGACCGACGTCGCCTGCTCAGAGCGCCAAGAAGGCGGAGGAGAACATCGCGGGCGTGAACGAGCGGGTGCGTGGCTGGCGGCGATGCTGCGTCTGACGTGTGCGCCAACTAACGTGTGACTCTGCTGCAGCTCACTCTGCTGGTTGAGGCCGCCGAGAAGCTCTGCGATATGGCGCTCGAGCAGAACGAGGTGAACCTCAAGGACGTCGTGATCGACAAGGTAACGCAGATGTTCACGCAGTGCTTCTCCGAGAAGCTGCGCTCGGCGTACGCGAAGGTCGACGAGTCCGAGTTCCTGCCGTCGTCGAACCAGGGGAGCAGCGCCAGCAGTAGTCTCGACGGCGACGCCAGGTCCTGAGCTAGGAGCTTCCGCCACGCATGTATCACCTTTCACTCTCGCCGTCGTCTCGGTGTTCGCCCCGTACACCATTCGACTCTCGCACGACCTACAGCGCTTCGTTCCCAGTGCTGACGTCGTCGTCCGCCTCGCCTTCGAGACCCGGGGGAGTGAGCTCGCCTGACGAGCGCGTGTCATCTCTCGACGGGAACAGCTGATAGAACAGCCCTGGGATCGGATGGCACTTCTCCACCAGCGAGTGGATCAACGCAGGAAGCTTCCGCTCTGCTTGGGGTCCAGCGGAGGCGCGCTCGCTCTGCTCGAGCGCAGCGAGGCGTCTGGCGACTGCCTTCACGTGCTCGAGGATCTCCTCGTGCGCTGAGAGAGCGCTGCGCCGCTCCAGCGCTGCCAGCGCCACGTCGACGCTGTGCGCCGCGCCGACAGCTCCAGTGCCTTCCATCTGCGTGTGGCGCAGCAATCCGACGAGTAGGTCGACGATCTCGTCCCACACGCGAGGGAACCCGTCGGTTGCTGCCAGCTCGCTCAGCTCCTCGCAGACCACACCGGAAAGTAGCTGGACCATCAGCACGTGAGGACGAAGCGCGAGCGGGTCCTTCACAACCGACGGCCGTCGGCGTCGCCCCGTTCCCGTTCGCACGAGCTTCTGCGTCCGCCCCGCGACCTGCTCCGCAGGCGAGCCGAGCAGCGCAGATGTATGGCTCAGCTGCTGCTGGTAGTACAGGATGGGAGGGTGGTTGTCCCCACTCGAGCTCGCACTCGCTCTTGGGTCGAGGATGTCGACTCCGAGAGGAAGGATCCCGTGCTCCAAGATCTCGAGCCACGACGACGCAGTGAACGCGCGCTCGCCGTTGTTGCTGGAAACGAGCATCTCCTGGACGAACCCCAGACTTTTCATGACGCCTTCGGTCGGCGATTGCTGCGAGCCGTGCTGGGAGAAGTCGTCATCCGCCCCCAGCTCGTGGTTCTTCTTGATAAGCTGTTGACACACGAGGATGAAGCCGCCCAGGAAGCGCAGCCTGGTGTCCTCTTCGTCGTCTTCCTCGCCAGTCTCCGAGCTGAGACTGGAGAACATGGAGCGGAGCAGCTCCAACGACTGCTGTGTTTTCCAGCTTGACCCTTCTTCCTCGCCAGCGTACGCGAGCGCAAACATCAACACCTTTGTGTAGCAGTCGCTGATGGTGACGTCGCTCTCCTCGATGGACCAAACGCGGGAGGTTACGAGAAACTCCAGGAGCGCGAACCCATGAGCCGCCGCTAGCGCCATACCCACAGACCAGCCGATCAGATTCGTCACCACCAACCACTGCTCGCGGGTGTATCGAATGGAGTCCGGTGCTGCAGACGCGAGCAAGGTCTTCAGTTGCAACAGGATCTGGCTCAGGAACGGCCGAACCAGCTCATCATCTGCGCTCGTGTCAACAAGAGAGCCCAGAAAGTGGATCACCAGATCGCTGCTCCTTTCGTTCCGCATCTTGGATGCCAGCGCAAAGACACCGTCGATTGCTTTCTGAAGCAGGAAGCTGGCGTTCTCGAACGAGATACGGTGGAGATGATCACCGTCGCTTGACAGGATGGGGAGCACCACCTGGAGCAGGTTTGTGTAGTGAGATTCGAGGACCTTGTACACGCCTTCATCGTCGTCCAGCACCTCGCCTTCGCAAACCATGCTCTGCGAAATGATCTGGCTGAGAAGGTGCTCGAACAGCACACAGCCCGCCGGACTCAGGATTCGTGACGCATCGACGCCACTCCGGTGGCCGACACCTTCGTTAGAAAGTGGCCGCATCTTCTTTGCTGATGGTCGCCTGCCGGTGGAGTCTAGCGGGCGGGGTGGTGTCGAGACCTTCGGTAAACCGTTCAGCGCGCAGATCGTTTCATCGTCGAGTGCCTTCACGACCTCCAGCAACACTCGAACCGGCAAGCTCGACAAGTCTTGCACGAGGAACTCCATCCTGTATGGCTCCAGCGTGGATCGGATCCAGGCTTCGGTGCCGAATTCGCTTTCGTCGCCACTGCTCTGCGCGTCCGCGTCTCCGAGAGGCGACTCAAGAACAAGGTCGTGCGCACACTCCGCCCACTCTGTCGGATTGGTCGGAGCGATCGCCTCCAACCCGACCATGTCGCCAAGCGGCGACAAGCCCGCATGCGATGAGCTTGGGTACGACTCGAATGCTGACATCAACCACGCCACGCCGCTGAAGAACCCGCGGCCGCTGTTGCCAGCGCTGGACGACGCTTCCTGCCGCTTCAGCTCTTCTCTCCGTCGGATCTCCTCCTTGTTCTGGTACACAAGCTTGACGAAGTCCGCTCGCTCTTCGGCTGTCAAAGTGACTCCAGAGTTGATATGGAGCAGGAGCTGAGAAGGTAGCGCTTGGAACTCTCGCAGCGTGCTGATTGCGTGGAAGAAGCTCGCCCACGACTCGCTATTCAGCCACAGACTGCACGTGCCCACGAGCTTGAGCATCCCCGCCGTCGCCATGGAGGCGCTTTGGTTGTTACAAAACAGCCACACGCCTTCTTCGCGGCGACTGAAGCCCAGAGGGTACACCTCGGACGGGAACAGTCCCGTGTACTTGCAAACGCGCGAGAAGATCGCGTTGAAATGCTCCGGCAGCGCGAGGTGCGACGCCGCGCCAGCACACAGCACGAGTCCGTTGCACCCCAGCTGAAGCATGCTCTTCTCGGGAATATAGAGCGGCGCTTGAAGACCACTCTCCGGTGACGGCGAGCCTTCAAAGGCGTCCACCCCATCGTCGCTGTTTGAGGCAGCGGCGAACAACTCGAAGACGCTCGAGAACGCTTGAACCAGATGGGACTGCACAAGCTCGAAGATGTGGCGGTCGTACTGGTCGCCCGCGCGGATCTTGCTCGTGCGAAGAAGTTCGCCATCGACCGGAGCGTGCGCTTTCTCCCCTGCACTCTCATCGTACAAGGATCCGGAGCGGGTTCGCGACCGATTCTCGGCGCCATACGATCCGGCTTTGCCGAGCTTGCCTCGCGACCGCTGTCGGCGCGCGTGGAACTTGGACTGGTCCGCGTCGCTGTTCGCGGCAGCCGCTGTGAACGACTCTTCCAACCGGTAGTGGACGATCAGGCGCGAGTTCTTCGGGTCGTTCTCGGCTTGGTTCAGCAGATCCTTCCAGCGGTCGTTCGTCACCTCGCCGTGCTTCCCCCCATCCTCGAACGTCTTGATCTCGTCGCTCGCGATCGTGTCGTACATCTCGGTCAAGAAGTCGTCCGGAAGGTCTCGTCCGTTCGACACGTCCTTGCCGTAGTTCTTGTTGTTCTTGATGAAGTCCTCGAGCTTCATCTTCTTCTCCGGACGAATGTTCGGATTGTGGAGATCGGTGTTCAGCATGATCAGACTGAACGACAGCAGGTACGCGACGTCGGCCGACGCCATCAGGAACCGGTCGCGGCACTGCTCGTACACCTGCAGCGAGAACGTGTTCAGGATCCGGTCGATTTGCTGCGCTTCGCCCGGAAGCCGGAAGCTCGCGAGGAACATGCGAAGCGCCGCGACGATGCTCTCGCCCTCGAAGTTGAACGACTTGACGAACTTCGCGAGCACTTCGCGGTGGAAGTCCATCGTATCCGCTTCGTGAATCTCGGCCTTCTCGAACTCTTTCACGTCCTTGCCCATCGCGCCGAGATACGCTCCGACGGAGTTCTTGTTCAAGCCTTGTGGAAGTGACCGCATGAATGCCGCTAGCGCCTGCGCGTCGAGCGGCGTCGGGAGGAACGTGTTCTGCTGGAGATACTTGATCCCTGCGATTGGCTTCCGGTTGAACTCCTGGATTCCGTGCTGGAAGAACTTCTTGCGCTGACGGCGCCTGTACAGCGCGTCCGCAGTGGCATACCCACCGCTGTCGCGAGGCGACGCTACGCTTTCTTCAAGGAGCCCGTCGTCGTTACTGTCCTCTTCGCTGGCGGCACTGGTGTCGATAGCCTTCGGGTGCTTGCGCTGACTGCGGAGGTACACCACGTAGAGTGCGTTGAAGAGCCCGCGAAGCGCCAGCTCTCCAATGCCCTGAGCCCAGAGAAAGTGAGGTTCGTCCAGAGTCTCGCGGCAAGTCACATGGGAGTGCCGGACGACTTGCGAGAGCAGCTCGAAGATGTTCAGCGTCAGATCCGAGCGGTTCCCGTCGCAGTCGTAGTTCACGTACAGATCCGGCAGAAGCGTCGGCTCCGCGAGCAGATCCACGAGACAGTCGAGGATCTCGAACGACGCCGCAAACAGCCGACTCAACGGCATCATCTCGCCTGTGAACTCATCCGTGGCAGCGTCCACGCGGCGTCCAGCAACCCTCGAGTCGTCCGGAACAGCAGCGCGGCCGCTCGACGGAACAGCGCTTTTGACGACGGAGCTACTGCTGCCATCGCCCCCGCTGAGGAAGTTCGGGCTCGTGACGTCCAGACTCGCGATCGCCCAGTGCAGCGCATTGCAGAAGACTCCATTGAAGATGGCTTCGAGCTGCATCTTGAGGACGGACCGCAGCTTCGTCCACAGCAAGCGGATGATCTCGAGGCAGCGGAGCGAGATCTTGAGATCCGAACACGCGCTGCAGCAGGGAGGTATACACACACACACACACACGCATGAGTGGCGTCAGAGGTAGCACCGACTTGGCGGCTGACGGGGGCGGATGCTCGTACCCGAGGCGACAGAAACGCAGCAGACCGCTGCAGAGATCGTCCTTGATGAACAGCATTAGCGACGGCTCTCGGGTGATCAGGTGCGCGTCGCACGCCAGCAGCAGGCTGCGCAGCAGCTCGAGCGCTAGCTGAACGTCGCGCCGCCCGGACGCCGACGACGCGCCGCCCGCACCACTGCGCTGGTGTAGCTTCTGGCAGAGGAAGCCCATGGTCTTGACCGCGCACGGCAGCCCGAAGCCCACCGCCGGCAGCGGCGGCGAGGACGCGTCCGCGTACACCGCCGGCGACATGAAGACGAACTTGACGGCGTCGTGCAGCGCACTCGCGGCCGACGCGCGCAGCGAGAACGTGATGTAGCGCTGCCGCATCAGCACCAGCACATACACACACACGAAGACACCGCGCGTGAGTCCCCGAGCCGGAGCGACGCGAGCAAGCGGGCGACAGGGCGACGCACATCGCCGCGGGAGGCGCGGCTGAGCGCATAGAGCGACTCGACGAGCTGCCACATCGAGTGGTCGGAGAGCAGCTGCGCGGCGCGCGACGCCAGCACGGCGCGCAGCACGCCGACCACGAGCGCGACGACGCTCTGGTCGCTCTCGGCGCTCGTCTCCTGGAAGCGGCACTGGCTCACGGCGTCGACGACGTCCGAGAGCGCGTCCGCCGCCACCACGCGGGCGTCACGCAGCTCGTCCCAGGGCCACGCATCCAGGAAGTTGCGCACGGCCTCGAGCGCCGCGGCCGTCAGCGTGCTGCTCGCGTGCTCGTGGCGCACGAGGTCGAGCAGCGGCCGCAGCGCGAGCGCGGGGCTGAGCTCCGCCACGTCTGCAAAGACGAGAGAGTCAGACGCACAGGCGACGCAGTGATGTTGCGGGGCGACACGCACTCTCGTAGCGCTGCACGCGCGCGCGGAGCAGCACGAGCGCCTGGCACGCCGCCACGGTGCTGTCCGTGTCGCCGTCCTCCTGTTTTCGACAGCGCGGGAGTTAATCGCGACAGACGAACGCGGCAGACACACTCTCCTACGCACCGCCGCGTGCGCCTCCGTCAGCAGGAAGCCGAAGCGGCGGCGCGCGACGCCCAGCACGCTCTGCAGGTCGCCGAGCAGCAGCGCGCGCGCGGCCATCTTGTTCGATACGAGGATCGGAAATAAGGAAAAAGCGGGATATCCAGTTGTTGACAACTATCATTTGACATTATGGACAGCATGCACTCGTTCGCGACGAGCGGCAGCGGCGGTGGTGGCGTCTTCGACGCGCTGCTCTCTTCGAGCGACGACAAACTGCTGGGCGGCAGCAGCTTGTCGCACGCACCGGGTGCTGTGGCCGCGTCCGCGGTGGCGCGGCGGCTGCCCGAGCCCTACGAGCGCCACCGCGCGCACGACCTGCGCGCCGAGTGCTACCGGCGCGGGCTGCGGCCGGTGAAGAAAGGCCCGCACGCCAACGACAACAAGCACGGCTACGTGCAGCTGCTGCGGCAGAGTGATGCCAGCGGTGGCGGCGGCGGTTCGCACAGCAGCAGCAACAGCAGCAGCAGTGCGAACAGCGTGGCGGCGAACGAGGCGGCCGCCATCGCCGCAGCGCACGCCACCGGAGACGACGACGACGGCGCGGCGACACCCGACGACGCGCTACCGCCGCTGCGCAGCAAGCCAAGCGCCGGCGCCAGCGTGGACGCTGGGAGCGGGGCAGCCGCCGCCGCTGCCGTCGCGGACCTCTCGGCGTTCTACGAGAGCGCGCCGCTGGTGCCGCCGCTGCCCGCAGCGTACGCGGCGGCCAAGTCCCCACAAGCCGGCGGCGGTGGTGGTAGCAGCGCAGCAGTTGGTGGCGGCAGTGGTGGCTCGGCCACGGATCTCGAGATCCTCAGCGGCATCGCGAACACGTACACGCAGAACGGTGCGGGCGACGCGCAGCAGCTGTGCGGCAGCTGTCGGACGGTCGTGTCGGACCAGCTCATGGAGTCGATCCGGCTCGGCCGCAACAAAATGCAGCTACTCGAGGCGCACCGCGTGGCGGAGCAGCGCGACCGCGATACAACGCACCTCAAGGAGGTGCTCGGCGCGCTCCTGGACCTGCGGCGTGCGCACCGCGAGGCGCAGCTGGGCGGCGGCGCGAGCCACGACCTGTTGCTCGAGCTGGAGGACGACATCGCGTTCTTCCGCGCGCTCAAGGAGCGCACGAAGGCGCGCATGCGGCTCGCGATGCTCGCCGGCGGGCCGCGCGAGCGGGGGTCGAATCAGACGACGGACGCATCGTAGCTCCCGGTGTCGCCCGGTGGCGACAGCGGTGACGACGACGACACATAGGAGGGCGAGAGAGCGCGGTTGGCGTTGGTATCGGAATGGAATGGAGAGCGCGAGTCCGAGTCCGGCAGGTGGGCGGGCGCCTCGGCGCACGGCAGTCGATCCGCGTGGGACCTTCCTGAGCGCTGCGTCTCGAGAGCACATGCGAGCGGCGCTGGACTCCCGTCATACGCCACGTGGGACCAAGCGCAGAAGCAGCAGTCGCGGGGCGTACGACCAAGCAAGGCGGTCGATCGACAGACTGAAGACGTGGTGATGGGTGGCGGTGGTGAGACGATCACCACGCGAGTGCGCGCCGCATCGCTCACTCTCGAAAAGCGTCGGCCGCACGGACACCATCAGCGGCGTCTCAAGTACGCACATCACCGGATCAAGGCGAACTCCTGCTTCAGCGCAATGGCGGACGACCGAGAGGGGCAGAGCGCGCCGACGTACGGCCCCGTGACGACACCTCCTGTCAAGGACATGACAGCCGTGCTCATTCACGGCATCTCCTTCGTCCAAGAGAGCGCCGATCCGCCGAGAGGATGCTCCGTCCCGATGCTCGTGCTGCTGTCGCTGCCGCGGATGGCGACCAACATGGCGTGGGCGGCGCAGTGGGCGGCGCTCGGCCCCTACCTCGGGACGCTGCTACCTCCGTACGCGGTGCAGCTGACGCAAGTGATCGGTCCGCTCTCGGGGATTCTCGTGGCACCGACGATCGGCGTGCTGAGCGACCGCAGTACGAACAGCTGGGGACGCCGCCGACCGCTGCTGCTGTACGGAGCTGTCACGAGCGCGCTCTGCTGGACGCTGATGGGGTTCACGAGAGAGATCGGCGAGCTGCTCGGCGACAAGGGAGAGAGTCGGCTCTGGACGTCGCTGCTCACGGTCGTCTTCTACACCTGGATGGACGTCACGGTGAACGTCGTGCAGACACCGGCGATCCTGCTCATCGCAGACTTTGCGGGTGAGCGCCAGACGCTCGGTGCGGGGATCGGCCAGGCGAGCTCCACGCTTGGCTCGATCATGATCGCGGGCTACATCTACTGTTTCGGCGCGGCGCACCTGACGCTCCGCTGGTTCCTCGGCATGCTGTCGGCAACGATGCTCGCTACTGTCGGCGCAGTATGCGTGTTTGCGAAGGAGGTGCCACGCGTCAAGAGTGTGGACGACGACCAGCACACCAAGCTCCGACGCATCGCGAACGCGTTCGCGGCGATCGCGCACGGGTTGCGCTCGCTTCCGAGAGTGCTCGTGGTGTACTGCGTCGTCTTCTTCGCGATCCAGTACGGCTTCACAGCGTACAACGGTAGCAAGGGCCAGTTCTTCGGCGTCGAGGTGTTCGGTGGAGATGCACACGACGCTGGCGCGTGCGGCAGCAACTGCACGGCGGCGCAGCAGCGCTACAACGAGGGCGTGCAGCTCGCGGGTGGACTGGCGGACATGATCTTCAACGTCGTCGGGTACCTGTACTCGTGGGTGCTGCCGCTTCTCGTGTTTCGCCTCGGCGCGCGCTGGACGATGACGCTGGCGGCGATCCCGCAGGCGCTGCTGATGGCCATGGCGTTCTCCGAGTGCGTTCCTGCGAACGTCACGGTCGTCGCGCTGACGTCGATCACGCAAGCCACGAGCTTCGCGCTCATCGTGCCGCTCCTAATCCACGTGTTCGGTGAAGGCGCCGAGGTCGGGATGTACGTCGGCGCGATCAACTCGGCGAACTGCCTCGGGCAGTTGCTCAACTTCGTCGCGAGCGCGGCGTTGGTCGAGACGGCGCTCGGGTACCGCCTCCCAGTGTTCGTCGGGGGAGTCATGTCGACCGTGGGTGTGATCACGAGCCTGCTCTTCTTCAAGGTTCGGATGTACTCGATGTAGGTGTGCGCAACACCGTGCACGCGATCGAGAGCAGTCGGTGCGATGCTGCGAACTGACGGGTCTCCGAACAGTAAGCGCCTCGATCTCCAGGCATGCAATGTGATCTTCGGTGCTCGCTCGCTTCGGTTCCCTGGCGCTGACATACAAGCAGTTCGGCTGACTGTAGTCTCTCTCACCTACTGCTGTTGCTTGGACTAGAACCGCCGTCGCCCCGTGTACCCGAGCTTCACACCGTGGCTGATGGCAGCTCAGAGCGAGGTTATTGAACGAGTTGAGCAAGGAGCAACAGCACATGCACCGAGATATCGGTCGACACGTACTGATTCTCGGCGAGCAGCGTCTTCTGCGACGGATCCGCGTAGCTCTGCGTTAGGTGGAGCTCAGGCGACCTGAAGCCGCGGTCGCGCAGTGTGTCAGCTGCACAGCCACTTCTTCCGACGCCGACACAGATGCGAGCGGAGAAACGTACGCCAGCTTCTCGCCAAAGTCCTCCGCGGCGACCAGCTTGCCTCCGATCCCAGCGAGCAGCGAGCGCCTCGAGTCCACTCTTCTACCCGAGAGCGACCCACCGCTGGAGCTGCTGGAGAGACCAGGGTCGTCATTGTACGGTGAGGTACTTCGTCCCGAGCTCTTTCGATCCGCAGGCTTCTCGTACTGGATGCAGCAAACAGCGAGTGTGAGTGGACTCGTACTCTCCTCAGATCGACTCGCAGCGCGTACGAGCGGCGTGACATGGCGTCTGTGCTGCGAGTTCTGCTTCGTCCCGAGTGCGTAGCCGTCCTTCGGTGTCGCCTCCATCGATGTCTGGGACGCGTAGCTCCTGGGGTTGACTCCAACGTCAGCGTTCGGATCTCGCTCAACCAGCGCCAGCACAACAAACGTACGTCTTCCAATCGCTCGCGCTCACCGCGCAACCTGGCCCCAGCTAGTTCGCTCGCAGTAGGTCCAGTTAGGAGAGACCGATGGAGGCGCGAGAGTTCGCTCACTCGCTCACCTGGTACACCGCCGTCTGGAAAGGAATTCCAGGCACGCTCTGGCGACACGACATGGGGGACTCGTGAGTCCAGTCGATCGCCTACGGCGAGCTTTGCAATCGCCAAGGAGAGAGAGAGAGATGTCAAGAGCGTGGGCGTACTGCATCTCCGGCTGGGATCTGGTGCGGCTCGAAGAGCTTTCTCCCGCCGTTGTTCGGAGTCACAGAGGTCGAGTCTGGCATCAAACCCCCTTTGCAGTCGTACGCGAGATTCTGACGAACGCACGCGTCGCCACGTCATCCCACGCACTCGTGTCGGAGACCGAGCGGACGGGCGACGTACATCTTTCGCAGACGAATGATCGTCGAAGAAGCGCTTCTTGTACGAGCGCTGCACGAAGCCGCCCCAGTCTGCGTCCGGGTGCTCAGGGTCGTATTTTTCTGCTAGGTGGGGCGCCACTGGAGCATGCTGATGTTGCTGCAGCTGCTGGTTGTTGTCCAGCGGTCGGCGCGCAGGCACCCCCGCCTCGAAGCGCGCGCGCTCGCGCTCGTCCACCCGGAAGCCTCCTCGCTCCATCTCGAATAGATGATCAGATTCGGAGTAGTTACCACACTGCTGTAGCCGGAGAGAGCAAGCGTGAGGTGAACTTTGAGCGCAAAGCTCTCATAGTTTGAGTTCGTCGCTCCAGCTTCGAGAAGGCCAGGAGCGACGTCGATGCAGCCTCGATCGTCAAGCTCTGCACAATCGAATCGACCTCGCGCATCGAACAGCAGCGACCGAACCAGACGTTGGCAGTGATGGCGATGCCGGAGTTGGACTTTGCGCGTTGCTCTGCTTTCGGAGCTCATGGCGCGCTGTCGGAGCGAGGAAGTGGCTTGCAGCGGGTGTGCCTCAAGCGTGCTGCCAACTCGAGCTGCTCGGACAAGTCGCGCATGTGGTTCTGGACGTCCTGTGTGAAGAGCTGGAACGAGTTCCGCAGCATCTTGAGGTTGCTGCCCAGTCGCTCGACACGTTCTGCTGCTTGTTGCACGCGCTAGAAGTGCACGGCAGAGCAAGCGGCGCGGTGAGCTACAGATTCGTGTGAGGGAATCAGCAACACACCTCAGGTACCCCGCACCTGGTCGTACTCGTCGGCAGGCAGCTTCCCCTTCCGAGGTGCCAGCGATCGCTCGATGGGAACTGCATGTGAACTAGCGGATGCAGAGCCAGAATCGAGGCGCCAGGAGGTGTCGGGGAGTTGATACCTCTCCTTGATCGTAGTCACCACCGACACAGTTCGCGTCGGCTCTCCGTCTACGTCACACAACGACCGATCTGCTTCCACTTCGGTAGCCAGGCTCGGAGTCGACAACAGCGTATCACGATCGTCACCACCACGAGTCCAGATCACGCTCTCATCTGCTGAAGCGTCCGAAGGCGAGGTTCTGGGCACACTGCTCTCGACCGATACCAGTCGGATGCAGGACTTGGTCAGCATCATGATCAGCCAGCCGTTCGCCTCGGCGCGACGGTCGCCCAAGACGTCGCTAGGAAGCAGATTGCCCAGCTCCTCAGTGTGCGAGAAGACGAGTGCACCTCGGATACCTTCCTCTCCTGCAAACTGCAGGCACCCCCGCAGGTCAGAGATCACGTGCAAGAGGCATATTCAAGAGACCAGAGCGGGGTGGGCACGTACCGAGATCATCGGCGACTCAAAGTACTCCTTGATGCTCGGGTATGTGACGCGACTGGGCTTCTCCGCGCCGCCGCCGCCGCCGCCGCTGTTGTTGGGAGGTGCCGATCTCAGCTCCCACAGACGACCACCAGTGTCCGAGACGCAGAAGACTCGGAACCCGGTCCGTGTGGAGCTCGTCTCGAATCGAGCGAAGACGTGGCGGATCGGATCGACCTTCTCCTTCGAGGTGCTCGGGTAGATCTGCTCGCCAGCAGCGGGAGTCAGTAGTCAGTACCGCCATCCGTATGTCACCGCTGCGCATCTCTTGACAGCACCTGCTTGGTTTCGAGCACCCATCGTGTCTGCGACTGCGTTGCCTGATCCTGCCTCCCGCGAAGAGCCATCACCTGCCTCCCACCGACGCACCAGCGCACACTCGTCAGCAGAGCCCTGACGATCCAATGCGCTCGACGCTGACGTGATAGGACGCACACTCAGCGAGCCGCTCTGGGTGCCGACGAGCAACAAGTGGCGGATCTTGTCCGGCGACGTCGCCACGAGCCAGCGGAGACTGCTGCTCACACTCTGCGTCTCGGGTCCTGCGCAACAGTTCACGTTCTCGTCAGCAGCGCGGCTCATATCCTCAGCGACCGCAGCGTTCTCAAACACTCGCCTCCAGTCACCGCCATCAGCCGAACCGCATCGAGAGGGTTTTCGCGCATCACGATGCCCGCACGCGAGCACCTGCCGCTCTGCAACCGCTTCCCGCCTGCGCCAGCAGCACCAGCAACAGCTCTGCGGCTGCTACCAGCGCCATCGTAGCCCCAGTCGAATATCGCGAAGTTCAGCAAGTAGAGGTGACCGGTGGCGTCTGCGAGTGCGCACCAGCACCCGTCGGCGCTCAGTGCGGCTGCCACGAGCAGTGCGTCCCCCTCTCCTCCAGCGCTGCCACCAGCAGGCGTGCCTGGCAGCTGCGCGACGCTCACGCGGCGGTCGCTGAAGCGCTCGCGCCACTGGAAGACGCCGAAGCGTCCGTCGCCCTCGAGCAACAACAGCGCGGCACCGCTGCAGTGGCGACTCGGTGCGAGGTGCGTCACGGCGCCGGGCAGCGGCTCGGTGAAGCTCCAGTGCGCAGGGCTGCGCGTCGCGTTACCGAAGACACGGAAACCGAACAGCCACGACCCAGCGGCGGCGGTCGCGGATACCAGTAGCACACCCGGCGCCGCGAAGCACGCACACGAGGCGGTAAGCGTCGCGCCGTCGTGTTCGAGCGCCAGTTGTTGTAGTGGCCGCAACGAGGCGTCACTGCCAATTGCGAAAAGCTCTACGCTGGCGCCGGCAACGACGGCGACGACGCCTGTGGATGCGCACGCGGCGAGCAGCGGGGGTGGTGTCGCGGCGCACACGCGCGGCAGCACGAGCTCGCGCATGTTGAAGTTGACCATCACTGTTGCGTTTGAATAGTGAATAAAACAAATAAAGATCGCGATGCTGGAGTTGGAGCTGGAGCTGGAGCTGGAGCTGGAGCTGGAGCTG
>JAASFS010000307.1:0-22402 GCA_023333865.1 Globisporangium perplexum | reverse complement strand
GCGCTTCGAAGTAGGCCGTCATTCACACAAACAGCAGCGCTAGTTGCTCCCAGACGTATCCCTGGACTCTCTCGTTCCTGAGCATATGTGGTGCATTCGACTTTGGCATCTAGGGATGTGAAGGCGACGGTGGTGGCGGCGACGACGATGGTGCGCAGCCGCCGGTGATCCGCCAGCACTTTGTCTCCTCAAACATGCTCAGCAGGTTCACGGCAGTGGACCAGACGAGCGCGACTGCCAGGTACGCGATCGTGGCTGCTCCCATGATCTTGCTTTTGCCGCCGAAGCGCTTGAGCGCTTGCGTCTCCGCCTTCTGCCTCGGCAGCAGAGGCAGGAAGAGGAGCGACACGAGCTTCATACCGTAGCAGATCCAGATCGTGATCGTCACGTCCCGTCGCACCTCGTACGTGTCCCGCACGATGTCGTCCACCCAGACCTGGAAGCGCGCGTTGATGAGCTTCGCGGCTGTGCGACCGAACGGACTCGCGAGGTTCGCTGTTGTCGTGAGCAAGCCGTACAGCGCGCCTTCGTACCCCACTTCAATGAGCTCCACGACGACGTAGTTCGCCACGATGAAGCGGACGCCTTCGGGGATGTATCCGACGATCGGCACGCCGAGCCAGAACCACTGGTTGCGCACGACGTTCCACGTCGTGAGCATCGTCATGATGCCGTCGATGATCACGCCGAGCACGACGGTGATCGCGATACTGACGCGCCAGTTCCAGCTCAAACCGAACTTGCCCGTGAGTCCGAGCGTCGCGGCGTACACGAGCGTCCCGGCGATCGCCATCACGCTCGAGTTGAACGGCGTCGCATGCACCCAGTGGAACTTGATACTGCTCGATGACACGATGTTGAAGTTGTTGAACACGCCTGAGAAGAACTTGTACGCCGCGATTTGGTACACCGCGCGCTCCTGCAGGATGCTCCAGAAGCGCCGGATGTAGACGCCAAACTTCGCCTCCGGCACGCGCTCCTCGTGCAGAAAGAGCCACGTGAGCGGCACGAGTGGCACGCAGAAGCACCCGAGCAGCAGCATCATCTGTGGGAACGAGAGCGAGAAGTCGAACTCGCCACCGTACTGCTCGCCGTTGAACGCGAACGCGACCGCGAGGCTCCCGAGCGCGTTGAAGCCCATGCGCACGCTGTGGATCGCAGCTTGCACCTGCCCGCGCGTGGCGAGCGGCTCGCGCTGGGCGTGCTCGACGACCATCGCGTCCGCTGCCACCTCAGCGACCAGGTAGCCGAACGCGGCGAGCATCATCGGCACGACGTACTGCCCGGCAGCGTCAGGTGCGCTCTTGTTGATCGTCGCGAGCTGTGCGTCGGTCCAATCGGCAGGATCGCTGAAGTGCATCGTTGGGTCGCCGTAGTACGGGGCGGGGACACCGAGCTTCGCCATGTAGAAGAGCATGACACAGCAGAAGGACCAGCCGAGCATCATGTACGGGCGGCGCCGATAGCCGAAGATCGGGAAGCAGTCCGAGATGATGCCGAAGAACACCTTGAAGGACCACGGCAGCTGCACCAACAGCGTGGCGGACACGACGATCGTGCCTTCGGCGTTGAGGTACTCCTGCAGCACAGGGTAGATCACGCCGGGCAGGATGCCGCTGACGAGCCCGACTGCCGCGAACTGCGCGAGCAGCCCGAGCGTCTCGGGCGAGAGCAGCACTGGCGGCTTGCCGCCTCGCAGCGCGCCGTTCTCGAGCTCGTGGATGTAGTCGGGCTTCAGCACGGCGCCGTAGCTCTGCCTCGCGCTTCGCAGCGGGCTGAGCAGCGCCTGACACTCGTCATCCTCGAGCGACGCGCGCATCACTCGGCGCGATCAGCGAGATTGCGAAGTGTGGCGCTTCGAGCTCGCGGAGAGCTGTCGGGTGCGGGGCGACTCTGCGGGCGGGATCGGAGGGGGAGGGTTGTGCGTGTCTGCTCGCCATGTCACCGCCGCGGATTGCGTTTTGGGTGGCTGTAGGCACACGACGCGAGCGAGCGCTGCATGGTCCAAGCCGCCCGCCCGCGATTAGCAGCAGCGACAGAATCACCGACGGCTGTGTGGCGCGCCGAGCGCGGCGTCGGACAAGTCGCTGATCGCTGTTAGTAACGAGTCCTTCGAACTAGCGAATCCGCGTGGTGCGTCGAGTGCGAGTCGAGGCGAGGCACCGAGTTGGCTTGGCTGGAAGCTCGGACGCGAGGCTCGAGACCTGTGAGACGAGAGGTGTCAAGTGATTGGTCCCGTTGTCCGACGGCGGCGCAAGTGAGTGAGCGAGCGAGCGAGCGAGTGCGAGGACGATCCAGAGAGATCGGAGACCCCGCTGACCTCCCTCGCCACCCAACGCTGCTGCGGTTGCTGCGGGGCGGGCGGCTGTGTGCTGCGGCAGCACTGCTGCCTGGCATCGTCAAAGCGTATGAACGAGTTCCACCGACTCGCGCTGGAGAGAACAGCTGCACCAGCCGCTCTCGCAGCAAAGGCGTCGCCGGACTGCTGCGAGAGCGAGTCCGGTCCAATCCGGTGCGCACGGAGCGAGCGAGAGCGAGCGAGAGAGCGTCGTCGTCGGAACATCCGCAACAACTGGCCACTCGAGCGTGAGGCCGCGCGCTGCACAGGGTCATGTGGGTTATGCGGACCGATCTCCAGACGAAGGCGACTCGGGTCGAGGACGCCCGAGCACGAAGAGCACGAAGAGCACGAAACATGCGCTCGAGTGCCATTGTTCGCGGTGAGTCAGCGCTGCCAGGTCTGCCAGGTGTGTTGGGAGTGCTCGAACGAACGAAGTGGCCAAGTTGCTACTGTACGAGCTCACTGTCTCCCACTTGACGGCGCCACACCGACTCGCGATCCCACCGCCTACCTGCAGTTAAACCACGAGCGCCGCCATCGTTGTCGGGCCAGCAAACCGGACGGATGTTGCATGCCTTGGTCAACCTGTTTGGGAGTGCGTGTGCGAGCACTGCGATTCTCTGAGCGCAGAGTTCACGAGCAAACAATTGCATCGCGCGTGAGCATCTTCGCGGCGCGGCTGAACCAGGCAGCCAGGCAGCCGCGAATCGCGGCCCGCGATCGATCACAACAAGCAAACTGGTGGTCGCCGTCGGAGTTGTCGAGAGCTGCAGGAGCACCGTCGAAATGCCGCCTTCGGACAAGGTGCGGATGTAGTCTCGTTCAGCCATCCACACTAAAGCCAGTTGTATCATGCGAACATAAGACAGCGGACATAGCGATCGTGAAAGCAAACGAGTCGCAGGTGTTAACGCCCACCAATCACCGCAACCGCGCGAGCAGCATGGGAGGAGCAAGGAGTAAGCTCCTCTTGTCTTTGAAGCACGCGCTGTGGTCAGACGCCCGCTCCAGCGCAGCCGGTGTGGCCCCAATCGCCAATCGCCACCACCAGAAGGCAGCCACGCCGCGCCGCTCGCGTCCTCCACGCAACAGTAGCAGCACTCTCGGATTCGCCACCGACACAACATCGCGGCCGTCAACGACGACACCAAAGCAATGCTCAACGGCTCGAGCGTCGATCGCGTCTCCACGCCCGATGGCTTCCAGCCGCCGGACAAGTACCGAGCCATCAAGTCCCCCCTCGACGGCGAGCTCGAGAACGGCGCCATCCGCGCAGGCGATCCCATCAAGATCTTCTCCAAGAGTTCGCTCGGCTTGCTCGCGCAGTATGCCGGCGTCGGTCTCGTCGGCGGCATCCTGCCCGGCGTGATCTACCCTGTGCTGCAAGGGTATCTCAACGCCGAGGGCACGATCGTCGTGTCGGCGACCGTGCTCGTGCAGCTGCCGTGGTCCTACAAGATGTTCTTCGGCATCATCTCGGACTGCTTCCCGATCTTCGGCTATCGGCGCCGCCCCTACATGCTCTTTGGCTGGGTCTTCTGCTGCGTCATGCTCTTCGTCATGGCGGGGCTCCACGTGCCGGCACCGTACTACTCGGATCCGTCGCTGCGCAGCATCAGCAGCGCGCAGTACACCGACGCACAGAAGGCGAGCATCAACGCAGCAGCTCCGGACGCGGCGGGCAAGTACGTTGTGCCGATGATGCTCGCGTCGTTCGGGTACCTCATCTCGGAAGTGTCGGCCGACGCGCTCGTGGTCGAGTTTGCGCAGCGAGAGCCGCTCGCGACGCGCGGGCGTATCCAGACCGCCGTGTACGCGGTGAAGACAGCATTCAACGCGATCGCGGCGATCGTCGTCGCGTTCGCGTTCAATGGCGAGGAGTACGGCGGCGAGTTCGACTTCTCGCTCTCGTTCCCGCACATGATGCTCATCCTGGGGTGCTGCTGCGTGCCGCTTGTGCCGATCACGTGGATGTTCATGGAGGAGGGCAAGACCGTGCGCATTCCGTTCAAGACGTACATGAGCGCGTTCTGGGAGCTCCTGCAGCAGCGCGCGGTGTACCAGATCGTGGCGTACAAGTTCTTCTCGGGCGTGTTCAACAGCTTCAACATCGTGTCATCGAGCAACATCAAATTGTACTGGGTGCACGTGACGCCGTTCAACAACAGCATCATGGCGATCGTGGGGCAGATCTTCTACGCCACGACGCTTGGGCTCACGGGCAAGTACGGGCTCCACTGGAACTGGCGCCACATCATCATCATCACAATGGTCGCGGCGCTCTCGGTCGACGCGTTCATGACGATGCTCACGGTGTGGAACGTCGTGCGCAACCAGTGGTTCTGGCTCGGCGTGCCTGTGCTCGAGTACCTCCCGGACGGCGTGCGGTTCATGGTCGCGACGTACTGCGTCGTGGAGCTCGCGGAGGAAGGCTACGAAGGCGCGCTGTATGGGCTGCTCACTGCAACGACGAACCTCTCGACGCCGTTCGGTCGCTCGATGTCCAAGATCATCAACGCGCAGTTCAAGGTCTGGCTCCAGGACATCCAGGACGACACACAGGAGGTGCGGCGGGACGTGACGATCACGATCTGGATCTGCTACATCATGAAGCTGCTGTCGCTGTGCTTCCTGCCGCTGCTGCCGAGGCAGAAGGAGGAGACCCGCGAGCTGCGCCGCACGGGCGGCAAGAGCAAGGTCATGGGCTTCGTCACCGTCGCGTACCTCGTGTTCGCCCTCACATGGTCCACGATGATCAACCTCATGAGCATGTACGACACGACCAAGTGCTGGAAGGTCACGGGCGGCTGCGCGCCGAAGCGCACGTAGAGTTCTAGAGTTCTAGAGCTCCAGAGCTTTAGAGGAGGCGAAGGCAGAGGAGAAGGGGCAGGCAGTCAAGTGCACGGAAGTTGAGATAGATCGATCCGCGAACTACAACGGGGTACTACACGGAAGTTGCCATCGATCCTTGCTTGACGTACTGGTATGGCGGGTCTAGATCTTGGCGGCGGGGTACACATGTAGCAGGCAGAGCTCTCGCAGCGAGACGATCGATGTTCAAAGTGCGAACCGAGGTCGATCGATCGACGGCGCTGCCAAGGCTGACAAGTTCGCTAAAATCCGAAGTATCTCCCACCTGTTTCCAGTATGCTCTAGACAAACATATTGCCTCCAGTATGATTCATGTCTATCTCATACTGGAAGCAAGAGAGCGAGTTGGTGGCTCCCCAAGCCCACACATCGCCTGAATCCGACAGCAAGGAGAAGGATGCTCGCTGCCCGCACGCGCCTCGCCGCCGCCGCCGCGCAGCGCACGCCGCAGCTCTCGCGTGCCTTCGGGTGCGTGTGTGTGTGTGTGTGCACATGCGGAAGCTGATGTCCGGTGGCAGACTCTCTAATGTACGATGGTGCTTTCTCCGCCAGGCACCGCGTGAGCATGGTGCTCAAGCAGGACGTGGCGAACCTGGGCTTCCGCGGCGAGGAGGTGAGCGTGAAGGCCGGCTACGCGCGCAACTTCCTCTACCCGGAGAAGCTCGCGGTCTACGCCACGCCGGCGAACCTCGAGAAGTTCAAGGTGGACAAGGCGTCCGTGGACGAGGTCGAGGCGGAGCGCGAGCGGTCGTTCAAGGAGGTCATCGCGCGCATCACGAGCGTCGAGCTGGTCTTCAAGCGCCACACGGCCGCGCGCGGCGAGACGTCGCTGCACAGCTCCGTCACGTGCGTCGCGTAGCTTTGCATGGCGCGGTGGCAGGCAGACTGGCAGGCTGTCTGTCGGCGGTAGCACACTCGGAACTGACGAGGGAACGTGCGTGCAGCGCGCAGAACATCTCGGACATGCTTGAGAAGCAGCACGGCATCCTCGTGGGCGTCGCGCGCGTGAACCTGCCGACGCCGATCAAGACGCTCGGCGTGCACACGGTGAAGGTCCGCGTGGACGACGCGGTGGAGGCGGAGTACGCCGCCGCGGTGGCTGCCGCGGGCGAGGGCGAGACGCCGGTGCTCGCGTCCGCCGGCGAGGAGGAGGCGGAGGAGGAGGAGCCGCAGCAGGCGGTGGAGGCGAGGAGCTCCAAGGCCGGGCCGTCCAAGAAGAAGGAGGTGAAGCTGCAGGTGGTCGTCATCAGACGGTAAGCGCCGCGCCGCTCCGTTCGCACTCGCGTAGCACGCAGCGAGAGAGCGACAGTCCAATACACGCGGCGCTCGCGAGAGCGAGCAGCACGCACCCGATTAGACCTCACGCCGGCCGACCCACCGCCTTCGCCGTGCTCTGCCTCGCTCGCTCGCGTTCTCGCGCCACCGCATGCGCCAGTTGGCCGTTTGGCGCCAACGACCTTCAATCTCTGTCTGCGCAGCTCCTGAGTTCACTCACTTCTCGACTCGCGTCGACACACACGCACACACTTGTCTCTTCCCCAGCGACGCACGCCGCCATGCGAACCAGCGCCGCGAGAGCCGCCAAGACCGTCGCGGTCGCCAAGAGCGCCAAGAAGGCGGCGAAACCCACCGCAGTCGCCAAGAAGAAGCCGGTGACGACCCACATCGAGTGGCGCGGCGCGCGCATGACGCTGCTCGGTGCGTCGTGCGGGTTCTGAGCGGTGGGAGCCGACTGGCCGTGTGCTAAAAGCTTCGCTGAGCGCGCGCAGAGTCCAAGGTGTACGAGCTCCTCCTCACTGTGCGTCACCCACGAGCATGACGACAGTCGGTCTTGCGAGAGCAAGAGTGTGTGTGGGTGTGTGGGTGTGTGGCGCTGACGCGCTCGATGCCGCGCGCGCAGATCCCCAAGGGCAAAGTGAGCACGTACGGAGGCATGGCGAAGGCGCTCGGGTCCGGCCCACGCCCCGTCGGCCAGGCGCTGCGAGTGAGTGAATGGGTACTGGGGGCGCGAGCTGGTATTGGGCCGCGAGCTGACGCGCGCGTGCTCGCCAGAAAAACCCGTTCGCACCGGAGGTGCCGTGCCACCGCGTCGTGGCTGCCAACCTCTCGATCGGAGGCTTCAAAGGTGACGCGACGCGCGTTGGGGGATTTGCGGTGTTCGTGCGTCGCTCACGGAGACCGTGCGGCGTGTGGCTGGAACAGGATCCGTTGGAGAGGACCACGAGCACATCAAGGAGAAGCGCAAGCTGCTGGCGGCGGAAGGCGTGACGTTTGCCGAGGACCTCAAGGTGCGAGCTGGCGCGTGTGCTCTCTCAATGGCAAGGTGTCTCGCTGTATGGGCGGCGCGCGCTGACGTTCGTCTGGGACGCCAGGTCGACGAGACGTGTCTCCACCACTTCTGAGAGCGAAGGACGGACGGCGGCCGAGGCGCACGGATCCTTCGTCCACTGACACCCACTCGCTTACGCATGAAGCGAACGAGCGAACGAACGAACGAAGTCTTCTCTGAAAGCTGCGCTCGGTCGTTCGTTAGGGACCGCACGGCTACAGCTTGTCCGTCGGCTGCAGGTACCGCCACTGCCCGACGGGTAACTTGCCCAGCTTGATGCCGCCGATGCGCACGCGCTTGAGCGCCAGCACGCGCATGCCCACGTGGTCGCACATGCGGCGGATGTGGCGGTTCTTGCCCTCCGTGAGCACCACACGCAGCTGGTCCGCGTTGAGCACCTCGACCGACTTGGCGCGGTATGTGACGCCGTCGTCCGACGTGACGCCGGCGCGCAGCTGCGCCAGCTTGTGCGCGAGCGCGGGCGAGGCGGGGTCCTCCAGGTTCGCGTCCACGCGCACGAGATACTCCTTCTCGACGCCGCCGCGCGGGTCGAGCACCTTCTTGGCGATCGTGCCGTCCTGCGTGAAGAGCAGCACGCCCGTGGAGTTGACGTCGAGGCGGCCGCACACCGCCATCTTCCAGAGCTTGAGCGGCTCGTCCTGCACGCCGCGCGGCCGCGTGCGGTTGAGCTCCCGGCACTCGTTCGCGAACGTCAGCAGCTTGATCGCGGGCGTGTGGTCGTCCTCGGGCTGCGCGCTGACGACGCCGAGCGGCTTGTTGAGCACGATCGTGACCTTCTTGTTCTGGTGGCGCTGCGCGCGGAAGTCGAGGCGCACATCGCTGTCCGCGGGAACCTTAAGCCACTCGCCCTGCGTGCGCTCGCCGTTCACGAGCACGCAGCCGGACTGGATGTACGCGTCCGCCTCGCGCCGCGAGCATAAGCCGCGCTGCGCCATGAGCTTCGCGAGGCGCACCATCTCGACACCGCCATCGCTGCCATCGCCACTCTCACTCCCGCTACTACTACTGCTGCTGAAGTGGCTGTGGCTGTTGAGCGCGGCGGCACGAGAGCAGTGCACGAGGCGGCGGCGCGCGGGCTCCAGCTTCCGCGCGAGTGTGAGCAGCATGGCGAATGACTGGTGGGCGAAAACGCGATAGTGATAAAAGCGAGTATTGCATCGACCTCGTCCTCATGCCGCTCCGATCAAAGCTTGCTCGTACGTACGCCCACGCTCGCCGCTCACCGCACTTGCGGCTGGTACTCGTCGAGCTTGTCGAGCAGCGTCTTGGAGTAGTGCGGCGAGTAGTACTCGACGATCTCCGGCGGGTAGCAGTTGTTGATCTCGAGGATGTACTCCGTGAGCTTACCGCCCGCCGCCTCGCTGAGCTGCTGCAGGAACTCGAGCCCGCCGTTCTGCACGAACGAGCGCCGCGCCTCGAGGTCGTGCGGCAGCATCTGCGCGAACTGCTTGAGGATGTACTTCTGCACCTTCATCGGCGCCTCGCGGAGCAGTGGCTGCAGCGCCTGGAGGTGCGTGCACTTGGCGAGGATGCTCTTGAGCGCGCGCTTCGCCTTCGTCTTGAGGTCGTCCGAGCTGTTCGGGTGGATCATGCACGCGAGCAGGTGGCGCAGCACGTCCGCCTCCGCGATTGCGCGCGAGTGGTCGGGTGTGTGGCGGCCGATCTGACCGAGAGTCCACACCGCGGCTGCCTTGATGTGGTCCTCTGGCTCCGAGACGAGCGCGTTCTTGACCGGTGAGATACCCTTCGACGTGACCACAGCGAGCGCAAGAGTCTCCGAGAACGCCGAGATGTACCCGATCGCCATGATACCGGGCAGTTTGTTGTTCCCGGACGCCTCGGCGACGTAGTCCACGAGAGCAGACGCGCCGCCAGCGTTCACGATCAGCTTGGCGAGCTCCGGGGTGTGCTTGGCGATCTCGCGGATGCACGTGGCGGCGTTCTTGCGCACGGTGTGGTCGATGTCCTTGAGGCTGTAGAGGATGTTGGGGAAGATCTCTGCCTCCACGACGATCTCAGCGAGGTCCACCGAGTGCTTCGCGATCTGCGCGAGGCAGCTGCACACCTGTCGCTTGAGCTTCGCGTCCGGGTGCTGGATGAGCGGCGCGAGGTACGCGACCGCGCCTGGGTCCACGACAGCTTGCGCGAGCTCAGGCGAGTGCTTCGCAAGGTCTCCGAGCGCGGAGGCTGCGACCCGCTTGAGCGCGACCTCCGGCTCCTGGATGCAGAGCACGAGCAGCGGGATAGCACCGGCGTCCACGACGTGCTGCGCCAGCTCCGCGGTGTGCTGTCCGATGTACCCGATCGCCCACGCGGCCGCCTCTTTCACTGTCGGGTCGAACTCTTCGAGACACGGCACGAGCGCCTCGAGCGCGCCGGAGTCCACCACAGCCTGAGCGAGCTCGGGCGAGTGCTTGGCGACAGCCCGGAGCACGAACGCCGCCGCCTTCTTGTAGAATCGGTTCTGCTCCGAGAGCGAGTAGACGAGCTGCGGCAGGATCTCGTTGCCCACGACCGCCTCCGCGAGGTCGTCGCTGTAGTTGGCGAGGCGGCCGAGCGCGAGCGCCGCCGACTGCTGGATGCTCGGCACGTTGTCGAGCAGCAGCGGACGCAGCAGCTGCATCACGCCGGCGTTCTGCATCACCTCGATGTTTTGCGGCCGCGACGCGGCTTCCGCCACCGCCTGCACGAACGTCACGCGCGCTTTCTGGTACACCTCAAAGTGCTGCAGCACGGACGTGGACGCCATGGTGTCGTATATGAGTGTCTGGTGGTTGCTCCCGACGCTTGCTGCTGCTTCTCGTCGTCGACGCGGGGGGAAGAAGGATGCTCGGTGTTGGCGGCGCTGTCTTCCTCTTCTACTTCCTCTCTGGCAAGCAAGCGTCGTCGAAGTTGCCCAAGTTTAGACACGCGAAACGACGCGAGAGCTCCCCCGAGTGAGTGACATGGATCAAGTTGAACCCCGCGCTAGTGACTGGTGTTGCCCTGTGGACGCACACCTCGACTCTGCTACCGCCCGCGACTGTGAGCTGTGCGCGCCAGCTTGGTACAGTCCAGTTAGTACTGCATGGTGCGTGTGAACCATGCAGTGTTGACTGGACCGACACACAGACTGTCATGCGCTTCATACTTCTCTTTGCAGCATCACACGATAGACGCGAACACGGCGGCGTCTCGATCCATGTATCGGCAGAAGCAGGACCACCACAACCGATATCATCCGGTGCTGCTAGCAAGTAAGTGCTACTGTGTGCTCGTTCGGGCCCCGCTTGGTAGCACGCCGCACTCACAGTGGCGCAGACTACAGTCGCGCCGGCTCGAGCTCGAGCTCAAAGATCGGAGAGGACATCCCTGCTTGACAACATCTATCTGTCTGAACTGGTGGCAGGCAGGGAATGCGGTGGTCGATCGTTGGGGTCAACGGATGAAAGGATGGTGCAGGGGGCTCTCTTCGAGAGGCTGCGCTAGCAGCACGAGGAATACGGCAAACACGCAGGGGGCTCTCTCTCGGTGGTGGTGCAGCACCGGATGTGATCGAACGCGAGCTCGAAGCGAGCGCTTCGTCCGAGAGCGCACTGGGGAACTGCAAAGCATGACATCAGCAGCGACAAGCAGCAAGAAGCGCGGAGAGCCAAGAGAGCCGAGGGGAGCCTCAACGGCGCCGGCAAGCAACGCGATCAACAGTGGTCCCATCTTCCTCCTCGAGGCACTCGACAGCAGCGGCGGCCAATTGGCAGCGCTCGCGCGCGGCGGTCACGGCTTGCTAGGGCTCGGGGGCGGCATAGTGAGCGCAAGTCGCGCGCGCCGGTTCAGGATCGCGTGGCGATCATGCGCTTGCGCAGTATGCAGAGCTACATACAAACTCGAGGTTGACAGCCGTTTCTTTGCTTCAGTATTCTCTTGCATGGGATTGCAATCGTGTGCGTCCGCGCATTCTCGCGCGCTGATTCGCGGAGCGACCAGCGAATCACAGCCACTACTTGCCCATGCTCAGCGACACGCTCCGCCCTCGCTTTCTTCACTACCGCCTCGTACTGTTGCAGAGACCGGTGGTGGCGCTACACTCGCTCGTTGTATGACAGCCGCGCTCGCGGCGTCCTGCTGCTGCTGCTGCTAGCACAAGGCACCAAGGTGCTCGAACGGGGGGGACCGCTCGCTCGCTTCCTGCCCGCAGCCGCTCGCCGACTGCGCATGCGAGCTCGACACAAGTGGAATTCCTGAGCGCTGCGCACTCACGCCCTCACCCTCGCTCGCTCACACCGCCAGCAGCTTTCCGTGTCCGCGCTCGCAAAGATGGTCTGCCACGAGTCCGCCTCCAGCAACAGCAATAACAGCAACAATGGCGGCGAGCTGCCGTACGCCGAGATCGTGCTGAGTGACAAGGCGCGCGGGGGTCTCCAGAATGTCAAGTTCGTGGACGTGAACGACCTCGAGAGCGGCAAGCAGCAGCAGCCGCAGCAGCAGCCCCAGCACGGCGAGCAGCAGGTGACGGTCATCGTGCACACCGATGCAGACAAGCAGACAGACGCCAACAAGAGCTTCTGGCTGCTGGCGTACTGCTTCCTCGGCATCATGGTCTCCTTCACGCTCAACGGCCTCGTGCTCGAGAAGATGACGAACCACCGCGTGCTCGGCGAGATGTCGCTGACGTTCGTGTTCTGCTTCTTCTACGCGCTTGTGGCGCTCGCGCTGCGCGCCGCGAACAAGGAGAAGCCGTCGACGATGCCGCAGAGCAAGCTTATGATCGTCGGGCTGCTGGCGTTCGGGTCCACGATCGCGTCCATGGTGGCGCTGCGCTACGTGACGTTCATCACGCGCATCCTCGGCAAGTCGTGCAAGTCGATCCCGGTGATGCTCATGGGGCTGTTCCTGGGCAAGTCGTACGCGCTCAAGAAGTACGTGTCGGTGGTGGTGCTATCGGTCGGCGTGGCGGTGTTCCTAGTCGGCACGGCGCACGAGAAGCAGCACAAGGCGGTGCAGACGAACGAGATCCACGACCACCACGTGCACGAGCGCACGCCGAACGTGTTCCTGGGCTTCTCGCTGCTGCTCATCTCGCTGCTGTTCGACGGCGCGACGGGTGCGCTCGAGGACAAGTACATGGAGCAGTTCCACATCGGCGCGTTCGACCTCATGTACGCGGTGAACATGTACAAGTGCGTGTTCGCGGCGATCGGGATGGTCGTGATGGGCGAGATCCCGTCGTTCCTGGAGGAGGTGATGCCGTCGCTGCCGAACCTGCTCCTGCTGAGTCTCACGGGGGCGATGGGCCAGGCGTTCATCTTCTTCACGATCAGCAAGTTCGGCGCGCTCACGACATCAATCATCGGGACGTGCCGCAAAGTACTAAGCATCGTGCTGTCGGTGATCCTGTTCGGGCACATCCTGTCGCTCGAGCAGTTCATCGGTCTCGCGGTGTCGTTCCTGGGTATCGGCCTCAACTGGGTCCGCATGGACTGCTTCAGCAGCAGCAAGGTAGGGAAGAAGCCGGCGCACAACAAGAGCGTGGAGATGGCGGACTTTGAGACGCGCGACCTGCTCGAGTCGAGCGACGACACGGGCGACTCGGACTCGGACGACACTTTGCTGTCGTCGCCGACGAACGACGAGCTGGAGACGATGGCGCCGCGCGAGGACGCGAGCCTGAGTGACCGCGAGGTGGAGCGCGGGCTCGAGCTGGTGAACGCGTGGGCACGCTCGCACGACGCGGTGGTGGAGAAGAGCATGGCGGCGCGCGCAGTGTGAGGTGCAGCAGAGCAGCAGCAGCATTGCCGACTTGCAGTAATATCATCATTCCTATTTAGACCCACGCGTTTGTCATGCGTTCGTCACGAGGACATGAGGAGCTTCTTGCCTGCGAGCGAGCTTCGTAGCGTCGGTGCGTCTGGCAAGTGCGGCGGAGCTGTCAGGTGAGGAGAACCGGCGATGGAATTTCTTGTGAGGTCTTCGTTTGGCATCAGATCTGCTGTACGACTTGAGTTGCTTGGCTCGCGGACTCACTCCACGGCTTCGACGAGATCCCACGATCCAAGATCCGAATCCACGAAGCTCTTGTTGCGACCGACGCATCGGATCGCGTTGCTTGCCTCAGCTACAAGCGCACACCGAGAGAGCGTGCCGTGTTAGAACACACCGGCGGCGGCGGCTGAAGACGTTGCGCTCTTGTCTGCGAGCTTCTTCTTCTTCGTGAGCTCGGCGACGCGGTCGCGGAGCTCCCTAAGCTCAATGTCAGTGTGCAGCAGCAAGTCCTTCGCCTCATGGAGCTCCTTGCTCACGAACTCCTGCGCCTGCGCGAGCGTCTTGAGCACTGCAACGTCCGAGTACGTTGGGAAGTGCTCTTGCAGCGGGTGCGGCGGCGCTTGTCTGTCGGGTCCTGTGGCACGGACGGCAAGGTTGGCGACAGCGATCTGTCGGTTAGGCGCCGTTCACAACAGCGCTCGCTCGATCTTCTGGCGTTCGCACCCGCCATGAGCTTCTTGTAGAAGAACTCGGTCGGCTCGTTGAACACGAGCTCGTCGTAGAACTCGCTGATCACGGGCTGCGGAGCACACACGCAAGCGAGAGAGAGCGTGATCGGTTGTCAGTCGTCGTTCTCACTGTCACCATCCGCAGACAACACCACCCCCACCTTCTTCGTGCTCGCGGGCTGGTTGCCCGGCGGGTAGAGCACGAGCATGTGGATGATGTCCACGGGCTTCTCGTGCGCGTCGTGGAAGTGGATCTGGATGCGCGTCTCGAACTCGCCCCAGCCGAACTCGGTCACCTCGTACGGCGGCTCGGTCAGCACTGCGTCAGCGCGCACGCGCTCGTCAGCACCTAAGCTCTGGCTCGCATATTCCCACATCGCTTGCACACTGTACGCGCACACGCGACGCAGGAAACGCACCGCGCACGGGGTTGGCGAAGCTCATGTGCAGCGTGATGACGACCTTGCTGACCATGTACGAGAGGTCCTCGTTGTCCACGCCGCGCACGTAGATGGACCAGCGGTGGGTCTTGGTCTCCTCGGCCTTGCGTCCGAGGTACGTGGCCGCGGACCCGTACACGATGGGCTTGCTCACGACCACGTGCTTCTGCCGCGCGTCCGCCATCGCCGCCGTGCGCCGTCCGACTGTCCTGCTCGCGTTGTTGGGAAAAATGGCAAGACCAGGGTTTGAGCTTGTAGGGTTTTGGCAATCTAACTAGGGTTTGGCCTGTTAGGGCTTGCGAGTGGACATTGGCAGAATTTCCGAGACACATGCACGCTCGCGGTGACGTCGCGGATGTAGTCGCTGTAGACGCGGCGATGGCGGACGACGCGCAGCGCGTCGTGCTGCTGGACGACGCGACCACCGTCGAAGAGGTGTTCGGAAAGGACTGCGAGCACGCGGCACAGGTGCGCGAGCGAGCGGCGGAGACAGCGCGGTGGCCGATGTCGACGGTCGTTGCACGCACTCCGGACTGACCGACAGCGCGGATGACCACTGCCCGACGCAGAAGCTGCGCGAACAGGCGCAAAAGCGCGCCACAGAGCTGCGGAGAGAGTTCGCGGTCTCCCGGCAGGCGATTCTGGACGAGCTGACGGCGGAGCAGGCGAAGTTGGCAGGCGACGACAGCACCGACGGTGCGTGCGCGCGACGATGCGCGGCGTAGGCGGTGACGTGCGCGCTGACATGCAGACACACAGCTCCCGCGTCTGCAGCCGCAGATGCCGCTACAGCCGCGAGTGTCGCGGAGGTCTCGGATGCCTTCGACGTCGCGATCAAGTGCGTCGCGGGGCCGTACAAGGGACACTCGTTCGCGCTGCACCTCGACTCCGTACGTGTGCGGAGACGCCTCGCTGGCGCAGTATGCGGTGGCGCGGACGCTCACACGACTGCGGGATGCGCACGCGCTCTCAGCAAACGCACCGCTCGTGCCTGATCGGCCGCTCGACGGGCCGCAAGTTCCGCGCGCCGAACGGACTCAGCATGCCGAAGGACGCCGAGCTGTCGACCACACATGCGCAGGTCCGTCACCTGCCTGACGCCGTGTGGCGTGTCGATCATGGGGCAGCATGCAGGAACTGACGCAACTGTGGGCGACACGCGCGCTCTACAGCTCCGGATCGAGCCTGGCGGCCGCATCTACTTCGTCGACCTCGACAGCACGAACGGCTCGTTCATCAACGGCGAGTCGGTGGAGCCGCACGAGCCGCAGCTGCTGAGCACCGCGGCGCCGAACAGAGTGTACGTGGGCGGCTGCGACCTGCTCGTCTCGTTCGCGCGGCGGCCGTAGCACGCGGACTGTCGGCACCTGGTTAAGCACCCAAGCAGCAGCAGCGAGTGCAGTGTGTGTGTGTGTGAGAGAGAGAGAGAGAGAGAGAGACGGGAGACCCGCGTACAGTAGTTTATTCCTCGGCTCGATCCGGTGTCAAGCTCATGCAGCTGCTGCTGCTGCTGCTGCTGGCAGTGCGACCTCCTGCGGCCCGGCATGAGGTGACAGCCGCGGCCATCTCGGCAAGCGGGGACCCGCTGCCATCACTCAGGCTTCCTCGCTCCTCGCTCCCGCGTGCCGCCGACGACCAGCGAGTTACGACCGCGCGAGCTTCTCTTTGATCTCGTCGACGATCTTGTCCGACTTGTCGAGCTGCGCCTGCGCGTCGCTGTCGCCCTTGAACGCGAGCTGGCACGTCGTCCAGCTCGAACCGGCGCCCGCCCCGGCGCCGAAGCCCGTCAGCGCGCCGCGCGCGCCGCCCGAGCCTGCCCGTCCGGCCGCACACACAAAGAGAGAGAGAGAGAGGGAACCGCAATGCGTGAGTCGCCTTCACGCTCTCTCTTTCCGCCACTACAGGCGCGCATATCGAGAGAGAGAGAGGGAGGCAGGGGAAACGCACGCGCGAGCACGACGGACGTGAGGCCGCCTGCCACGAGCCCCGCCGCGAAGTGCAGCGTGAAGTTCTCGATGCACTTGTCCCACTTCTCCGAGATGCGGAACTCGGACGGCACGCTGTTGTTGCTGTTGCTGTTGCTGGCGTCGCTCATGGTCGGTGGTGTGCTGCTTGCTGCTGGCGCTGCGCTCGAGCGAAGGAAGGGAGCGTGGATGCTGGCGAGCTTTTGCTGCGTATTTTGACGTGAAAAAGTGGGGCTGGCAAGCGGTGGAGGTGCGTGACTGGGTCTCGGTATGCTAGTTTCTCCAAGTATTTGCAGCCTTGAATGGAGTATGCTAACGAAATCCTCAGCGAAGATCAACTATTCCGAAATGTTAGGCCTCTGCATCTCGATAGCGACAAAAGTCAGGGAGTGACCAAACACTGCGATGCCAATCACAGGATTCACCAAGAGGCGGATGGCGGACGACAACGAAGTGCGCGCGGTGCTGCTCGGCACCGTCCAGGAGCGCCAGGCGGTGGACGACCGCGCGCCGACCGCGTGCAAGGCCGGCGGGACGCCCGTGCGTAGTAGGCTACCCGTGCTGCTCTCTTTATGCATAATATGGCTGCTCGTGCTCACGAACTGCTTCGCGGCGCTGTGATACCCGCAGGCATGGTACAACAGCAGCAAGCCGCCGCAGGAAGCTGAGACGCTCGAGTGTCCGCGCTGCCGCAAAGCGCTCTTCCTCGTGGCGCAGGTGTACGCGCCGGTGGACGCGGACCGCTCACTGTACGTCTTCGGCTGCAACGCGGTCGAGTGCACCGAGACGCCTGGAAGTTGGCGCGTGCTCCGCGACCAGGACGAGACGCCAGTGGTGGAAGCAGCGAGTACGGCTGCAAGCGAGGACGCGAAGGCGGTTGCGTTTGCGTCGGCACCCGAAGTGAGCCGCAGCGCGTGGGATGCTGGCGACGACAGTGACGGCAGCGACTGGGGAGATGGCAGCGATGACGACGCTGGTGCTGACGCGGATGATCCGTTCGACCTGGAGAAGCTGCTCCTGCAGCGCGATGACGCGATGTCTGCGGCCACCAGCACCAGCGTGACTACAAGCAAGAAGCACAAGCAGAGCGCCGCCTCTGCTTCTGCATCCCTGACCAGCACAGCCACTGCGGCCGCGGCACCTGCTTCATCGCGTGGGAACGTATTCCCAGCGAGGCTGATCGAAGTGATCGACGAGCCCTACGAGGACTACGCGAGCGAGAACGACTACTCACACGAGAATGCGCTGTTGGAGGACTACATGAAGCAGGAGGAGGAGGAGAAGTCGACCGACGTGGGCGATCTGCGCAAGCTCCTCTCGAGCGCGAAGAAAGGGAAGCAGGTCGGAGGTGGCGGCGGCAAGGCTTCGTCGTCGGGTGAGTCGTACGAGAAGACGCCCGCGCAGCAGCGGCACTTCATGCGCTTCCAGAAGCGCATCAGTCGCTGCCCGCTGCAGTGTTTGCGCTACGACTATGGCGGCGAGCCGCTCTGGCCGGTTCCCAAGCCGCAGGGCATCAGGGTTCCGAAGTGCGTCTGCGGCGCCGAGCGCGTCTTCGAGCTGCAGCTCACGCCGACGATCAACTACTTCCTCAAAGTGGATCAGTTTGCGAGTCCGGTCGCAGCGCCGACTGAAGTGCCGACCTCCGCTCCGGTCGTGGTATCTGGATCGTCGGATGGCGACAACGACGGATGCGACGACGACGACGAGTGTGAGGAAGGTAGTGAGACAGCACGTTCGAGACCAACAGGATCGGCATCGGCGGCGGCGACGACAAAGAGCTCGGCGCCTGCAGGCGGCGGGATGGACTGGCTGAGCGTCGTGGTCTACTGCTGTCCGAAGAGCTGCTCGCGGAGTCGCGAGGAGTTCGTGTTCGTCCTCCCGGCGGAGAAGTCGTAGACACCAATGAGTGCGAGAGTCTGGAGGGGAAGTTGCATGTGCCCTGACGCGCAAGCAGTAAGTCGAATGGCAGCTTGTCTCTCCGGTCGGTTCGTGAGTGCCTGCGTGCAGAGATGCCTCGTAGTAGCAGCAGCACTGCCGACCTGAGCGAGCATCGACCCCATGAGTTAGTGTCCGTCACTAAAAAGCGAGTGTAAATAGTGACCACTCGAACGCCAATCACCCACCATGCGAGCGCTCCGCCTACACGCGGCGCTGCTCGCGCGCTGCCGCGGCTCGTCCGCGCCATTGGCCACCCGCCCAGCACCGCGGCTGCTCGCGCCGCCGGTTGCCGCCGCGCGACGTAGCTCCTCGTTCTCGGCGGCGTTCCCGACGCCCACCGAGTCGGCGCAGCTGGTGCACGCGGACGAGGAGCACGATCCGAACTGCTCGCAGCTCGTGTGCGGCAGCTGCAGCTCGCCGATCAGCCAGACGAACGACCTCATCTTCTTCAAGTGGTGCGTGTGCTGGCGCGGGCGGCAGCGCTGAGAGGTGGTGCTCGCCCACTAAGCTCGCCTCGTGAACGAACGTGTGGTGGTGGTGGTCGTGGTGGCGGGTGGCGCAACGCCAGGAAGAACGGGATCCACCTCTCGAGCACGACGGATGCGCCGCTGCGCCACCTCACGTCGCACGACAACTGGGACGAGGAGAGACACTGGAAGAAGCACAAGCTGCACTGCCTCAAGTGCCGCAGCCACATCGGGACGATGGCCAAGGTGTTCGCGAGCGACAAGATCCTCTTCAGCGCCAAGCAGGTCGCGATCCAGATGCCGGTGAACCAGTCGCCGCTCATCTCCATCTCGGGCTATCCGTCGTCGCAGCTCGGCTTCTCGTACTGGACCGAGCTCATCCTGATGCTCGAGTCGCAGCCGAAGCTCAAGGACGCGCTGCAGATCCGCCGGGTACGTCCGCGCCGTCACGATGAGCACGCGCGAACATCAGGAGCTCTGACTGTGTGTCGTTGCGAATTGTGCGACGCGATACCAGATCGACCACATCCGAGACGCGTCCGACGAGCGCAAGCAGCTGAACCGGAAGCTGCTGATGGCGAAGGATCTGCGCGCGCTGCTTCGAGTCGTGGCGGCACACGTGCGTCGACTGCTGTTTGGCGGCGTGCGTGCAGCTGTCGGGGAGAGTACTCACCGCTGTCTCTGTGGCCGGCAGTCAGCGGAGATGAACGGGGTGAACATCTCGACCGCGTTGGATCGCGCGTCTCGCTTTGTGATGAGTCAGTCGACGGCGAAAGTGGTACGGCGATGCTGCGCCAGCAGCGTCTCGCAGTACACGAGGTAGCGCTGCAGCGCATCACTGACGCGCTCTCGATGCTGTGTGTGTGTGTGGTGTGTGTGCTTGTCATCCCAGGCTCCGAAGCCGCGCATGACGGTCTCTAGCAAGTCGGAAGCGCCGGAAGATCAGCTCCTGGACATCTCGTCGCACATGATGGAGCGGCCGCGCTCGCCCGAGGAGATCGCGACCGAGAAGAAGAGGTGACGCTGACTGGCTGCGCGTGTGGCGCAGTGTGTGTCGCTCCGATCACGCTGCTCGCAGTCCTCCGCGGCGGTGCTGACCTCCTCCTCTCGCGCTTCGTGCATCTCACTCCCCAGGTTCTGGGATCTGATCCAGTTGTCGGAGACCCTCGTCAACTTCAGCATCGCGTCGCTGCACAACGGCTACGACCTGGTGAACTTCATCGTGGGGATCATGCGTCTCGGCGTGGGACGGAAGAGCATCCTCGAGTGCGTGACGCTGCGGGTGGGTGGGTTCGTTCACTCCCGGCGCGAACGCTGACGCGAGTCGGTGGGCGATGCGTGTTGTTTGTGTGGCTTCCCCCCTCGCAGACCGATCGCGAAGCAGGCAATCTTCGTCGGCACCAACTCGGGCGAGGACAAGCCGACGCTGAAGGTACAAGAGGCGTCGATCATCTCGACGTCGATCACGCATCTGGCCTCGAAGGAAGACCGCAGCGAGCCGTGGGTGAAGGAGCTGCTGCGCATGTCGGGAGACCTGGTGCTCCGAGAGCTCGAGCGTGGCGGCGAGTGCGACCTGACCACGCTCATGCCACTCGCGCGCGCGTTCGTGATCGCGGACGAGTTCCATGACGAGCTCTTCCGGCTGCTCTTCGACGAGGTCGTGAGGAAGAAGCGACTCGAGCACCTGCCGGTGCTGTCGCAGTACAAGCTGCGGAATCTCAAGTCCAAGATGTACCAGATCCACCTGGACTGCGAGCTGAGCGGCCGAGCTGCCGAGTTCCGGCTCACGCCCGCGCAGGTCGAGGAGTTCAAGGAGATCTTCCAGCACCAGGAGGCGCAACTCAAGAGCGCGTCGTTCCGTGTGCAGCACCTCGTGTCCACCGCGCTCGCAGAGATGAAGGTGGTGCTCCACGACCGGACATTCGCGCTCGACGAAGGCTACTTCGTCGACGTCTCGATGCCCAAGTTCAAGGTCGCGATCGAGATCAACGACGCGAGAAGCTACCAAGTCGTGGAAGGGGGCGACGAGGACGACAGCGGCGACGGCTCTGGAGTCGACAAGCCGTTCGGGTTCGTGGACCTCAAGGCGCGGCACCTCGAGAAGCTCGGATGGGTCGTCATCCAGCTGCACGCCGACAAGTTCCAGCAGCTCGCGGGTGTCGAAGAGCGCGTGCGGTACCTGAGCATGTTGCTGGAAGTCGCGAACAACGCCGCACCCGGAGGGGGGTCGCGGTTCCGGCAGGAGTAGCAGCAGCCAGCAGTAGAACAACGCGGTGGTTCCCCTCCCCCTCCCCTCCATAGACTGCGGGAAGGCGCCGACCAAGCAACCGAGAGCGATAGAACGAACGTACGCGACGTCGAACGCGCATGAGCGCGGGCTGCTTCTCTCTATCATGAACACATGCACTCGCTCCGGAGCCCTCTCTCACGTCTGCTTCGCCTTCTTCTTCTTGCTCTTCTTCTCCTTCTTGGCGACCTCCTGCGCCGCAGCAGCAGCAGCCTCCGCTTCCTCCCGCTGCTTCTTCGCCTTCTTCTTCTCCTTCTTCGTCGCGTCGATGGCGGCGGCCGCAGCCGGCGCCGCATCGTCCTCCACCTCCGCGTCCTCGGCCTCGAGCTTTCGCTTCTTGCTCTTCTTCTGCTTCTTCGTCTCGACCGGCACTGTCGCGTCTTCCTCCTGCTCGCACTCAGCCGCCGCCGCCACTTGCTGCTTCTTCGCCTTCTTGCTCTTCTTCTCCTTCTTCGCCTTCTTCTCCTTCTTCGCCTTCTTCGCCTTCTTGCTCGCCTTCTTCTCGCTGCTCGCGTCGCTGGCGGCTGCCGCGTCCTCCTCGTTCTCCTGGAAGCGCTTGTGATCGTAGCCGCCCTCGCCCTGCCGCACAAACATCGAGTAGAGGCCTGGAGAGGAGCGAGAGAAGCAGCGGTATGAGCACTCGTTGCGCTCGGCTGGAACGTCTCACGAGCGCACTCGTAAGCACCACGCACCGTTGTTCGGCAGTCCATCCGTGCGCTTGGCGCCTAGCCGTCCACCGACAGCGCCGAAGCCGAGGCCGCCCTGCTCGAGTGCGCCGCGACGGGTAAGGTTGAGATACAAAAGCACATCGCGCATGGTCAGCCGCGTGATCGACGGGAGGGAGTCGCCGCGCAGGTGTGTGATGAGGACGCACGCTTTTGCCGCCCGGACGCAGCTTAGAGAGCACTTCGTGCATCTGGATGAGCTTGTGGTCCTCCATCGTCGCGCTGCTGTTGTGGTGGTGGTGGTGCTGCTGCTAGTCTTGGAGCTGGAGAGAGAGCGTGACGGCGGCGAGGATAGCGACAGCAGCGGAGGTGGTGGTGGCGGGGCTCGGAGGTGCTGGTTGACACGCTTTTTGCTTGGCTGGTGGAGGCACGGTCCTATAGAACCTTCGTGAGCAGTACGCGCCAAAGTGTATAGCGCTCACTCTATCTGGACGTCCGGATAGATGTATACATTCTGGGACACCACTTCTCGCGATCAAAGTGTGCTTCGGTTTGAGGCTGCGCGTGTGCGCGCACTGCGTCTATGTGTGTGTGTGTGTGTGTGTGTGTGTG
>JAASFS010000306.1:0-22412 GCA_023333865.1 Globisporangium perplexum | reverse complement strand
TACGTCGGCGTTCCGAACGTGGCGGACGACGTGCTGACCGCCGCGGACATGCTCAAGTGCAACGGGACGCACTACATGGAGTGCCCGAAGCCAGGGAACCGAACGGGCATGTGCTACGCCGCGCGCTTGCTGCCAGTCTCGGCCGCGCAGTGCGACGCGACGATCCGTGTTGAAGACTACAGTACTGGGAGGCGCACTGCGGCGCTCGTTCAGCTCGAGTTCACCCATGCTTGCGCGAACCTCATGAGGATGCGGCGACGAGTCCCCTCGCCTCGAAGATCTCCGCCAGCTCCTGCGCACACAGTCTTCCCCGTCAGCCTCCGTCCTACGCCCAGGCTCTGGCTCAGACTCAGGCTCCACACCCCAGGACAGACGCTCGGTACCTCGAGAGTCGGCCAACGACCGGCGTCGAGCTTGGAGAACACCAGCTCCCCTGCATGACACACTCGACGTCAGCTGCGTTCGCTCGAGAGGACCCCGACCGCGCAGGCGTCCGAACCGTCGAGCATCACTTCGAAGGCACCGGTCGCCACGAGCCCCTGTGACACGGAGCCGACGAGCAGGATGACCGCGAAACAGCCGATGCGGTTGTCCAACGCCTTCTGCAGCAGCGTCGTGTCCAGTCCGAGCGCACGGAAGATCTGCGTTGCGACAGCCGCGTGAGCCGCCCGCCTCCGCAGTGACCGCTTAGTGCTGGGAAGGTGCTACGCACATATTCGCCGCCGACCATGAGCACCATGGCGACGAGCTGGAGGTACCCGAGCGCTCTCGCGACGAACTGCGCGTGACAACTGCTGCGTCAGCCGAACTGTCCTCGTCTTACTACATGCAGTGAGCGGGACGCCCCCAGCCGACCTGCTTCATGGGCGCCACGGCGTAGTTGGCGCCAAACACGCGGCCCTCGAGCGCCGGGTAGCGCTCCTCCAGGAACTTCTGCACCTCGGCGAAGTTCTGCTGGAAGCCGCACGTGGAGCAGTACAAGACGCGCACGCCCGGCTCCGGCTGCGGCTTGGGCGGCGGCGCGGTGGATGCTGAGACGGGCGTCGACTGCACGGTGCCCGGCGCCGCGAGCGCGCAGATCGCGAGCGAGATCAGCAGGCGCAGCCACGAGAAGCGGCTCGCGCGGCGGCGGCGCACGAGCGCGACCATCGCTCCGCTCTCTCACTTGGTTTTTGTATGAATCTCTCGCTTGAGTGACGTCACTGCCGCGAGGGAATGTGAAATGAGCTCACAACGAAATCGGTGTCTGGGAGAGATCTTCTAGATCGACGACGAGAGCGATGGGCGGCGAGTGCGACTGCGGCGGCGCCGGCGCCTCGGAGACGCGGCGCGAGAGCGCGTACGACATGATGCGTGTGGAGCGCGCGGTGGATGTGGTGCTGGCGCTCGCGACGCCACTGGCGGCGGAGCTGGTGCCGGCGCACGCGGCGCTCGGTCGCGTGCTCGCCGAGCCGGTGCGCAGCACGGTGCGTCGTTGCGTCGCTGCTGCTGTGTTCGTATCGCAGTGTGTATAGGACGACTGAGCTGACCGGATGTGGCGGTCGACAGGAGCCGCTACCGCCGTTCCGCGCGTCGATCATGGACGGGTACGCGGTGGTCGCGGCAGACGGCGAGGGACAGGTGCGTGGTGGGCTGTTGGGAGGCGATCGGCGCAGTGAACTCACCTCACGCTCTGGCGGATGCACGCGCCGCACAGTTTCCAGTCCTGGAACGCATCGCGGCGGGGGACACGCCGGACAAGATGATCCGGCCGGGCCACGTCGCGTACATCACGACGGGCTCGCCGGTGCCGGACGGCGCCGACGCAGTGGTGAAGATCGAGGACACGGACGGCGTGTACAGTGACGCGAGCGGCGTGAAAAAGGAGGTCGCCGTCAAGATCCTCAAGGGCGTGCGCGCCGGCGCCAACATCCGCGAGATCGGCTCAGACATCCAGCCGGGGGAGCTGCTCGTGGACGCACAGGCGCTCGTGACGTCGGCCGAACTCGGGCTTTTGGCAACGGTGCGCACGGTGACTGCTCTCACTGTAGCACCCGCGCTGCGACCTGACGGTGTTGTGTGGTGCGCGTCCAGACTGGCGTGGCGGAGGTTAAGGTGCACCGCCGCCCGGTGGTCGGTGTGCTGTCGACCGGCAGCGAGCTGGTGGAAGCGTTCAGCGCCACGGCGCCGGGCAAGATCCGCGACAGCAACCGCCCGATGCTGCTGTCGCTGGTGTCCGAGTGGAACACGGAAACCGTGGACCTCGGCGTGTGCAGCGACGACGACGACGTGCTGGAGAGGACGATCCGCGACGCACTCAAGCGAGTGGACGTGCTCATCACGAGCGGCGGTGTAAGCATGGTACGCGCTGCGTTGGCCGCGAACTGAGTGGTGGGGAGTGTACTCGGCGGCTCACGACGGCGTCACATTCACAGGGTGATCACGACCTCATCAAACCGCTGCTCGAGCGCATCGGGACGGTGCACTTCGGTCGCCTGTTCATGAAGCCCGGCAAGCCCACGACGTTCGCGACCGTTGAGATGGACGGGGAGCAGAAGCTGGCGTTCGCGCTGCCGGGGAACCCCGTGAGCTCGTTCACGACGTGCCACCTGCTCGTGCACCCCGCGCTCAAGCGCCTGCGCGGGCTGCCGGTGGACAAGTGCCACCACACGAAGGTCTACGCGACGCTGTCGCACTCGATCAAGTTGGACCCGGAGCGCCCCGAGTTCCACCGCGCGACGCTCGCGTGGGACGCGAAGCAATTCAAGTTCGTCGCGACGAGCACTGGTCGCCAGATCAGTTCGCGGCTGCTGAGGTGCGTGGGGTGGACGCTTTGCGGACGCGCCTGTGAGCATCTGGTGATGCGATGGCCAACGAGGTGACGTGCTCTGACGCGTCACAGCTGCCGCAACGCGAACGCGCTGCTGAGCCTGCCGACTGGCACGGAGATCCGAGTGGGCGACGGTGTGCAAGCCTACGTTCTCGACAGCTCGTTCGGGAACTTTGTCGGCCACTTCGACGCTTCCCCGCCGTCTGCGTCCAGCTCACATGATCACGATCACCATCACCATCATCACCACCACCACGAGGCGGCGCGCGGTGACGATCGTGCGGCTGCACACAGTGAGTCAAAGTCTCCGGCGAAGTCGTTCCGTGCGGCGGTCCTGACGGTGCGTTGACTGGATTTGCTCACTCCACCGGTTGGCGAGAGTGCTTCTCGTGGGCTCACGTGTTACTGCTGCGGACGCCATCCAGATCAGCGACCGGGTGTCGAAGGGCGAGTCGACGGACCTCAGCGGCCCCGCGATGGTCGACGCGCTCACGCAGCTCAAGGCCGCGAAGATTGAGGTCGTAGCGACTGCTGTGGTGGCGGACGAGATCGAGCAGATCCAGCGCGTCGTGACGCAGTGGGTGGACTCGGACCTGGCGGACCTGGTCCTGACGTCGGGTGGTACTGGCTTTAGCCCGCGTGACGTCACGCCGGAGGCGATCAAGGTGCGATGCTGTTGGTGCTGTTGGTGCTGCCGCGCGCCTGCTTCTGCGAGGAGACTGAGCGTCGCCGCTGCGTCTGTGACGCGCAGGGTATCCTGCACAAGGAGGCGCCGGGTTTCGTGATCGCGATGCTTGAGGACGCGCGTAAGATCACGCCGAAGGCGATTCTGTCTCGCCCCGTGGCGGGCATCCGCGCGCGCACGCTGATCCTGACGCTGCCGGGCAAGCCGAAGGCGGTGTGGGAGAACCTCTCGGCGGTCGAGGACGTGCTGCCGCACGCGCTGCACCTGGTGCGCGACGTGCCGCACGAGCACCACCGCGCGGACCCGTCGACTCTGTACACGTGATTCACCAGAGGGAGATTGTCCATCGGAGGCGAGGAGGACACTCGGACGGAGTCCATCGAAGGAGGACACTCTTAATTGCAAAAATGGCCGTGGAAAGCATGCGTCCTAGTTTTGGAATTTATATGATCATTCTCGTGCTGTGATTCGCGGAACGCGTATCTGTCTATCTTTACTGACATATGATTGGCTTGTGGAGTCTACCCATGTCTACACCCTGTCATTGAACGATTTACTACTATCTATATACGCAATTCAATTGACTGGCTCGCTCGCTCGCTCGCAAGGGGGAAAACTGCCCCATTCAAGCCCCAGCTCGCTCCGCAGCAGCCAGCAGCCAGCAGCCAGCAGCCAGCAGCCAGCGCACACGCGTCCCGAGACAGGCAGACAGCAGCAGCAAGCATGGCGACCGCCGCGGACGACCAGGTGGAGCTCTTCAAGGTCAAGAAGCTCATCAAGTCCCTCCAGGCCGCGCGCGGGTGCGTCTGTCGTAGGATACCCCTCTCGAGCTGCATGCGAGAGAACGCAGGTGAAATTGTGTGGCTGGGAGGCGTCCTGACGGCGAATGTGCGAGCGCAGCAATGGCACGAGCATGATCTCGCTGATCATCCCGCCGAAGGACCAGATCTCGCGCGTCTCCAAGATGCTCGCGGACGAGATGGGCACGGCGTCGAACATCAAGTCGCGCGTGAACCGGCTGTCGGTGCTCGGCGCGATCACGTCGACGCAGCAGCGCCTGAAGCTGTACAGCAAGTGCCCGGCGAACGGGCTGATCATCTACTGCGGCACGATCATCACGGACGAGGGCAAGGAGAAGCGCGTGAACATCGACTTCGAGCCGTTCAAGCCGATCAACACGTCGCTCTACATGTGCGACAACAAGTTCCACACGGAGGCGCTGGGCGAGCTGCTGCAGGACAACGACCGCTTCGGCTTCATCGTGATGGACGGTAACGGCGCGCTCTACGGCGCCGTGGCCGGCAGCTCCCGCGAGATCCTGCACAAGTTCTCGGTGGACCTGCCGAAGAAGCACGGCCGCGGTGGTCAGTCCGCGCTGCGTTTCGCGCGCATCCGTCTCGAGAAGCGCCACAACTTCGTGCGCAAGGTGGCAGAGACGGCGACGCAGATGTTCATCACGAACGACCGCCCGAACATCTCGAACCTCGTGCTGGCGGGTTCCGCCGACTTCAAGAACGAGCTGAACGGCAGCGATCTGTTCGACAAGCGCCTGCTCGACATCGTCGTGAAGGTCGTGGACGTGTCGTACGGCGGCGAGAACGGCTTCAGCCAGGCGATCGAGCTCGCGGCGGACACGCTCGCGAACGTCAAGTTCGTGCAGGAGAAGAAGCTGATCCTCAAGTACATGGAGGAGATCGCGCTTGACTCGGGCAAGTACTGCTTCGGCGTGGGGGACACGATGAAGGCGCTGGACCTCGGCGCAGTGGAGACGCTGATTCTGTGGGAGGATCTGCCGCACCACCGCCTGACGCTGCGCAACGAGACGACGGGCGTGGAGACGGCGAAGATCCTGTCGCCGGCGGAGGAGCACGTGGCGTCGAACTTCGTGGACGCGGAGACCGGTGCGAAGCTCGAGACGGTGGAGCGCATCCCGCTCGTGGAGTGGTTCGCGAACAACTACAAGCAGTTCGGCACGGCGCTGGAGTTCGTGACGGCCAAGTCGCAGGAGGGCTCGCAGTTCTGCCAGGGCTTCGGCGGCATGGGCGGCATCCTGCGCTGGAAGGTGGACTTCATGGAGATGGACTACGAGTTCGACGACGACGACGACTTTGACGAAGACGCCTTTATGTAAAGGTTATTATAGGCAGTTGGATTTTCATAGCGGGGACCTCGAGTCGAAGCGAGCGACCGAGCAAGCGACCGAGCAAGCGAGCGAAGCAGTCCGAGCGTCCGAGCACTGAAGACACCAAGAGCAGCAAGCGAGTGAGAGAGAGAAGCGGGGGTGACGAAGGGTGAGGAGCGAGCCAGGACGACAGATCAGAGATCAGCTCGCGAACAAGCTTTCGGCTTTCGGCTTTCGGCAGCGCGAAGATCGGTGACCGAGCGCTCGTCTACTCCGTCGACTGGTTCGCGCTTTGCCCACACGCCCCCGCCTCTCGCTCTCTTCGCGCCATTGACTCTCGGCGCCTTCAAGCAGCTCCTCCTGCGCGTAGAGTGATCAATCTTTTCCTCTTCTCATTTTGATTCCAATACACCACGACCTCCTCTTCCTCCTCGCGTCTTCGTTGTTCTTGTCGTTCCACCACGAGCTTCACCCGCACTGCCGACCACGTATGTACAGCGTGACGCAAGGAGAGCACGAGTTCGGTAGACCAGTGTCTGGGTTTGACACGCACCAACCTGACAGTGTGCTCGACCTCCGAAGGTGCGGCACTCGGATCAACAGGACGGGATGGCAAGCGAGTGGGTCACTTGACTCCACCCAGCATTCTGCGAACAAGGCGCTCGAGATCGCTATCCCACATCCCCATGGGATAGCGACGACACTTCTATGTGTACTCAGTACAGCAGCTCAATGAATGAAGAGCGAGTTCGACTGCGGAGTGTGTCGATAGCTACGTGTTGGGGTTGGTTGATATGCTGCCAGTGTTCATTTGCTTGCGTGCGCTTCCTAGTTTACAGTCTTCGATGCGCTTCCGAGCAGTGTTGATCTTGTCGGCAGATTTCTCGTGATCACCGGCGCTTGTGGTGTGGCTTGCCCTGGTGCACGATGTAATACTGTTCGTTCGGGGGCGGGTAGCGTCCGTTGTTCATCGGGGCGTGAGTGACGACGACCGGCTGGACGTACACGGGTCCGTGTCTCGCGTCGTGGTGGCGGTCGCGCCGGCGACGGTCGCGGCTGTCGGGCTCGGACGCGCTCAGACAGCAAACGCAGCACAAGTATCCGCAAAGGCAGCCCGCGAGGTCGTCACACATGCTGATCTGGACTCGAGCGCGATGTGGTGGCGACGGAGAGGGGAAGAGGCTTCGGAAGTGGTGACTCGAAGCGAGCGAGCGGTGCTGGGCAGGTGGTTGCTGGGAAGCGTGAGGAATTGGGAATGAGGTGTTCGGAGCAGCAGATGCACGGCGATGTCTGCAGCGGCAGCAGTAAGTTGATCGGCGACGACAGTGGCTGCTCGACAATCTCGGTGTCCAACACGAGTTTGACGAGGTTGGTGCAGCCCAACAGACAGTTATGATCGACAAGATAAAATCCAAAAATACTGCGACGCGCGCACACTTGTTTTTGTGAGGTCGTTGAAACACCGAGATGGGGACCACGCGAGGACGGATGCAGCTCACTCGTTCGCTTACTCTCGCGCTTGGTTCTCTGTCGCTGTCGGCGCGAGCCACACACACGGCGAAAGGATACTTTGATTCGTTCTCTGCACTGCTGGGATGATTCTTGCCTGTGTCTCTCTGATCCGACATTGGCTTGGCAAGTGTTGATTCGCTCGTCTGTGGAGCAGACTCAAACGAGCGAGCGCTTGTTAGCTCGCGAAGCCGGCGGCGACACGGATACGGCTTGGTCCGATGTGGTGCGAGATTGCACCGTGTCACCTCCTCGTCCGCGGTGAGCAGCGCGCGATGACGAGCGCGATGGCCTCCGCTAAAGTGTCTGTTGTTGGAGAAAGCTCTCGTTGGCATCGCGACACCGGAAGCGCTTGGCGTCATGTGGAACGCATGAGCAGCAGTGATTGAAGCGCGAGGCGCGCCTGCTCGGTTCGTGTACACAGAGACAGCAACGACGCGGATCAGCGGACAAAGATCCATCCACGCTTCGTCACAAGCGCGACGATTTCAAGAGCGATGTGTGGGCAGTTCTCTCTCGAGGACTGCTAGGATTGCCAGAGAACTGGAGAGAGATCCAACCTCCGACAAACCGGCGGACAGCAGCAGCAGCAGCGCGGGTGAAGCCAGAGTCGGAGGACAGAACGGAACGCGCCATGCTTGCTCTTTCGGGTGCGCTGCAGGTTCGAGTCGGATCGATGGGGCCGGAAGCAGGCAGCGACCTTGCAATGGTGATGTTCGCGTGTGCTGTGCGGCTCATGTGTGCATGATGAAGTCCGTCGGGCCGCTTCGCTTCGAGCAAGACGATGTCTTGATCCCTGTACTGGTTCGAAAACGAACCATGTGCTGCAAAACCATACGGATTCGCGCCATGTTCCCTTATGGCGCTTGGTTTCATAATCCTTTTTATATTGACTACATGCTATACTTGTATAGTAGTCTACCTTTAAATTCGTTAACGAGAGGACAAGAGTCAGCACCTTGCCGCCATTTGGCAAGGCAACTTGGAAGACCGGGGGACGAAGACGTTCATGCTTCATGCTGCGTGTGCCGCTCGTGGAAGCTCGGCCGGTCCAAGTGGAGACGACTCGCTCCGACTCATCCCTTGCTCCAGCATGAGCGTGAGCATGACGCTGGCGTCTGGGGTGCTTGCTGCCGGCGGCGCGCGCGCGCGTGCAGGCTACATGGAGGACATGGAGACCAACCGACCTCTGCTGCCGCGAGTCAGGGATCGCTTTCGCGTCAGCCTTCTCAAAGGTGTGTTTGGACATTGACTTGGTTTTTGTATACAAGCACCAGCTGGCCGTTGGCATTCACGTTCGCTGTGGGGAGAGCAGTTCTGCAGTTCTCGCTCGCTCGGCACTCTCCAAGCCAGTCGCCCAAGGCTCCTCGAAGGCAAGGAGGTCGGAGGTGTCGGGGTGCGTGCAGTATCTGCGGTGGAGGAGGCGGCGGCGGCGGCGGGGCAGCCAGTGCGTCGCCGGCGTTTGGTCGCCACGTGACTCCGCTCACTCTCTATTGCTCCCCAGGTTTTCAGAGCGCTTTGGCTCTCGAGACTCGATTGTTGTTGTTGTTGTCGCGTCGTCGCGTCGTCGTCGTGAACGTCGGTGGCGGCCCCGACCTTCAAAGTACCGACATCCGAACAAGCACGCGAGCCCGCAAGCGCCTGCCCCCAGCATGCCGGAGGTGCGTGGGGCGCCTGCTTGGCATCTGCGCGCGCAGAGTGATTGTCTCGCGCTCACGCCTTGCTGCATGCACGGCAGCAGCAGCAGAGCCTGGCGTTCGCGGACCCGCTGCCGGCGTTCGTCTTCCAGAACGCGGCGTTCGAGGCGAGCGTCAAGCTCGTGGACGAGCACAAGGCGGTGGTCACTGGGTACGTGCGTGGGCTGTGGGGGTCGAATTGGTACTTGCCGATTGTATGGAGCGTGTCTAACCACGGCAACCGTCCGACACCAGCGTCGCGCGCGCGCTCAGCGTGACGCTGCGCTTCCATGACTCGTTCGACATCGTGGCAGAGCAGGCGGAGGCGCTGGAGCTCGCGGCGCCCGCGCACATCGACCCGGCGAGCGGCCACGCGCGCCTGAGCCTGCGCCTCAAGTCGCTCACGGCGGCGAACGACGCGCGGCCGTTCTGCCTCGAGGTGCGCGCGGCGGACGGCGGTGCGTGCTGCGTGTCTGTCGCCGGCTGCGCGTGTGCGGAGAGTGGGGGAACGGATGGACTGACGAACGGACGATCGGCAGCCGCCGAGTCCGTCTTCTCGACGCCCGTGGCGGTCGTGAAGGAGCAGCTGCGCGTGGTGCAGCAGCCGCCGGACGTGTGGTTCAAGGACGAGGGCGGGCGAGAGAAGTGCATGACGGTGGCGCTCGTGCTCGAGGCGGCGCCCGGCGCCTCCATCGAGGACCGCGTCGTACGTGACCGGAGCTCTTCGCTGTCGCTGTGTCTCGTCTCAGGCAGCGCTGACTGGTCCGTCCGTGTGCGCAGGTGCCGCTGGACGTGCGGCTGCTGTACGAGTCGGGCAACCCGGTGGTGAACCAGGGCATCCTGCGGCTCTTCCCGGACATGCGGCCCAACATGTCGCGCGGCCGCGTGTCGGTCTCGTTCCGCATCGACGACGTGTCGAAGAACCACCAGGGCCAGGCGTTCGTGCTCGAAGTGGCGCCGGAGAAGCAGGAGTCGTCGCTCATGTTCCAGGACATCGCGCCGACGCGCACGTCGGTCATCGCCATCCGCTCGAAGCGCAACAAGCGCAAGCTCGCCGGCACCCGCGCGTCGCCGCGCAGCGTCGCGGGCACGCCACGCGCGAACCTCGTGCTGCTTGCGCCGCCGCAGATGCTGCACGCGCCGCCGCCGCCGCCGAGCGCCAACCCCATGGCGGCGGCGGCGGCGCTGGCGGCGACCGCGATGGCCCCGCCGCCGGCGCAGCGCCAGCGCCGCATGCTCATCCACGGCACGCCGACCAACACCCGTGCGTCCGACCTTGTACGGGGTGACTGCGAGGGCTGCGACGTGCTGCGCTCACGACGGACTTTGTGGTGGTGCTGCTTGCAGAGTACGCGTTGATGGCGCACCAGCCCGGCTCCGGACGCGCGGCGGACGCGGCGCTCGCCGCGCAGCAGCAGCAGCAGGCGGTGTCGTGGTCGAGCCACCTGCAGCAGCAGCACGCGCCGACGCCCATGTCATCCCCCGCGGCTGGCGCCGGTGCGACCGCGGCGGTCGAGTGGAAGCTCGCGGGCTTCGAGATCAACGGCGACGGCTCGCAGAACGTGTCGCGACCGATCTACCGGTGCCCGCACTGCAAGCGCCTGAACGACGTGGAGGTCATGTCGAGCGGTATGGCCGAGCACAGCCCGCAGTGCGTCTTCTCGAGCCTCATGTACCGCTCGCAGCTGGAGGAAGCAGCGGCCGCGGCGGCGGCGCAGCAGCAGCAGCAGATGCAGATCCAGCACCAGATGCAGATGGCGCACCAGCACTTCCTGGGGACGAGTGACAGCGTCGCGCCAGTGGCGCACGACGTGGCGCGGCAGTTCCAGTCGAGCGGCGGCGACTCGCCCCAGACGCTCGCGGCGTACATCACGGAGCGCCAGCGGCCGGGACTCACGATCTCGCCGTTCATGAACAAGGTCACGGGCAGCGAGGACGGCAGCAGCCAGGGCTCGGACACGGCGAGTCCGGCGGCGGCGGGCAACCTCTTCGCGAGCAACGCGTTCCGCAACCAGATGGAGATCTCCGAGGTCGCGAGCCACCTGGACAAGCAGGCGGCCGTGAGCTTCCTGGAGGAGGAGAAGCCCGAGAACGACTCGCCGGCGCTGGGCGGCGGCAGCAACCAGGTGTCGATCGAAGACAACTCGGTGACGCTGTCGGTCGGCGTCGGCAGCGCGCTCTTCAACGAAATGTCGAGCATGGGCATCAGCCTCGAGCAGTTCGACAAGTCTGGCGGCGCAGGCGCTGGCGGCGGCGGCAGCTTCAACCCGCTCGCGGACTTCGGCGGCATGGGCGACGAGGACCAGGTCTTCTACATCCTCGCGCGCATGTACACGGACGCGCAGAACCGGAAGCTCGGGCTCCCGGCGTTCGACCAGTTCCAGCGCATGGTGCGTTCGTTCGTGCGACGGCGCTGCTGTCTGCTTCTCTCGTCGACTGCGATGTGCTGACGTCGCGCTCTCTGGACACGTGTGCAGCTCGGGTTCTACACGGAGACGCAGAACGACGTGCAGACGCAGGTGGTGTTCCACGCGCTCGAGGCCGTCGGCGTGCCGGAGAAGGAGCAGGCGGACATCACGACGCGGTTCACGCTCGAGCTGCAGCAGGGCTCGGACGCCGTGCACTCGCTGCCCAAGTACCAGCACAACCTCGTGATGCTGCGCGAGGACGCGCTCATGTACTACTGGAGCCAGTCGCTGCAGAGCTTCGGCGTCAACTAGGAGCGGCTGCGATAGAGTGGGGCAAGTGAAGTGGCCGAGAGAACGAGTGAGTGCGAGCGAGCGGCCGAGCGTGAGTGTGTCAAGCGTGGCGTAATGTACATGGAGGAAGCTTCAGGATCGAGCCCTCCCTGTGTGGACCATTCCGATGCTCTGAGAACGGCGTAGGCTGTAGCATGTATTCTACTCGGCTCCTTCCTCGGCTCCTTCCTCGGCTCCCAGGACATCGAGGCGGTAGACGACGACGCGGCCGTAGAAGTCCGTGCTGCGCTGGAAGACGAGTCGCAGCGCGTCGACGCCCGGCGCCTCGCACGCGAACGTCTGCAGCTCGTTCGCGTCCGCGGGCTCGACGACGCAGCCGCGCACCGCCGCCCACTCGCCCGACGCGGCGTCGCGCGTGAGTACCTCGACGTCCTGGCCCACGAACCCGCCCTGGAACATGAGCGCGAGCTGCTGCACGTGCACGCGGCGCTGGAAGAGCAGCGTCAGGTGCTGCGGGCTGCCCTGCGCCGACGTCCAGCAGCTCGTAGCGTCCGGCGCAAGCACGTGCGCCGCACCGTAGAGCGCGCGGTTACGGTCCAGCACGGAGGAGGCGCGGCACGACGTGCGCGGGTCGCTGCAGAGCGAGCGCATGAGCGCTTGAAGACACGTGTGACTGGCACAAATGGCTCGTTGGACAAGGAGCATGAGAGCGGGGTATTTAACCTAGATGTAAGTATGGAAGTGTCGAAGTGGCTGGGTGCATGTCGAATGTATGGCATCTCCTTCCATGTTTTGCAAGGTGGTATGCATATCCGAAGCGGCGCTGTTTTCTCTGTGTAGCACAGTGAGTTCACTGTGCGACTTGCTTTTCCTGTTATATTCGATCTTCCTATTTCCATGGCGTTGGCATCACCTCAGCCAGGTCGATCTTACGCTCTTGGCGAGGGAGAGCTTCTCGAACATTTTCCGCCCACAGTATCGCAACAGACCAACAAGCAGCAGCACGAGCAGCACGAGCAGAGCAACGATGGCGACGACTTCGAAGGCGCTGTGGGCGCCCGTCAAGTGGGCGCAGCGCAAGGACGCGCTCTACGTGACCGTGGACCTGCCGGACGTCAAGGACGAGAAGGTCACGCTCAGCAACAAGAACCTCACGTTCCAGTGCGTCGACACTCACTCGCTCGCTCACTCGCTCCCTCTTTCCTCCTCCCCTCCCCGTCCGCACTAACGCGATGAGCTGCCTGCCTGCCGCCTGCCTGCTAGGGGGACGAGCAACGGGCAGAAGTACGAGGTGTCGCTCGACTTCTTCAAGGACGTGGATGTGGACGCGAAGGAGAGCATCTGGGCCAAGGCGGACCGCAACGTGCACTTCCACATCGCCAAGAAGGACGCGGACGCGGACTTCTGGCCGCGCCTGCTCGCGGACAAGCACCTCGAGAAGACGAACGTGTCGGTGGACTGGGCCAAGTTCGTGGACGAGGACGAGGAGGAGGAGCAGGGCGGCTTCGACATGTCGGCGCTCAGCGGCGGCGGCGGCTTCGACATCAACCAGATGATGGCAGCGCAGAACGCCGGGCTCATGGACGAGGGCGAGAGCGACAGCGACGACGAGGAGATGCCGGACCTCGACCCGTAGGCGGCGCCGCGCGACCTGGCGACCTGGCGACCTGGCGGGCGGCTGAGCGGCCGCGTGGGTGGCGAGCGAGAGAATGAACGCCAGAGCCTTCCGTCCGTCCGTCTCCCTCGGCGCCCGCGTGCTGCAGACACCGCGAGTGCGTGCGTGCGTGCGTGTTACAGTGTTACAACCTACGGACAACGTTAACAGCGAGAGAGCGCGCGCGAGGCTCACGGCGCGAGGCAGAAGAGGCCCTTGTCCTCCGGGTGCTTGCGGAAGCGCATGTTGGAGAAGAGAATCTTGCGCACCGACGACTTCCAGACCGGCGACTTGCGCTGGTCGCTGCGCACGAGAGAGAGAGAGAGATGGGAGGAGGAAGGTGAGGCCTCGACCCGCCGACCCGAGCGCCGCCAGAGCGGGAGGAAGCGGCCCGCACCTCTCGAGCTTCCAGTTGAGCTGACTCTCGTACTGCTTCTCGACGAAGTCGCAGATCTCCTTGAACGAGCCCTGCGAGCAACCACGACGCGTGAGGCCGCGCTTCTCCCAGCAGCGTCGGCAGCGACACACGCACTTTGCCCTGCGGCATCACCGTCAGCGCGTGCGAGATCATGTCGCCGTACGTGACGCTCGCGACGGGCTTGCGGTACTCTGGCGGCACGACCGCGCGTGAGTTAGCAGCGCCACCGCCCGCAGGAGACTGCAGCGCAAGCAGCACGCACGGTTCTCCGGGAGCTCGGAGAGGTCCTGTTCCTGGCACGCGGGGCAGAACCATGTCTCGGGGGCGTCCTCGGCCGGGTCCAAGCCGATGCAGCCCATGTGGTACCAGTTGGAGCGGTCCATGCACGTCCGGCTGTCGCACGCGATCATGTTGCCGAAGCTCGCGCCTTTGCAGACGCAGTACAGGCGCGCCTTGCGCTTCTTCTTCTTGGCGCTCGCGTCGCCCTTCGCGGCGCCCGCAGCCGCACCCGCGGACTTGTCCGAGGAGCTCTCGCTCGACGACGACTTGCGCTTGCGCGGCCCGAACGACTGCCGGAGCGCGAACTCGCCGTCCTGCGGTGCAGCGAGACGCAGAGATGCAGCAGATCGTCAGCACGGCCCTGGCCCGCACACACTCCTGAGATCGCAGCGCCGCACTCGCCTCGTCGTCGTCCAGCGCGTCCTCGCCTTCTTCCTCCAGCTCGTTCGGGTAGTAGTCGTATCCGCCGTCGGGCTCGGGCTCCGAGTCGTCCATGGCGTCCATGTCGTCCATGTCGTCCACTTCGTCGGCGGCGTCCACCGCGCGCAGCCGTCGGCTGCCCCCGTCCGCGTACCCGCCGCTCTCCGTCCGCGTGCTCTTCAGCTGCCCACGCAGCAGCCCACGCTCGTGAGTCCTGAGCACCCACCCACCCACCCACCGCATGCAAGCGACCCAATCCGGCGACCCACGTAGCCCACGAAGGACGCGATGCTCGCGCTCTCGTCTGCGCGCTGACACGCGTCGTTGAAGTGGCTGCACATGTCGGCAGTTAGCACCAGCGCACTCGCGCAGATGCAGAAACCCGGTGACGCACCGCGCGACCGCCGCCGCGAGCTGCTCCCGCGAGCTGCCGGGCGTCTCCGGCAGTCGGTGGAACGCCAGGTAGCGCCGCAGCGCGTTCGCCTGCGAAGCACCGAGCGCGTCGTGAGCCTGAGCGGGGGACGACGCAGAGGGCGAGGACCGCGAGGTACCCGCAGCTGCGTGAAGTCCACGGCCACGTTGAGCGGGTACGACGCGCGGCTACTGCTGCCGACACTGAAGCTGCCGCTGCTAGTGGCGCTATCGAAGGCGGCTGCGCGCGCGCTCGTGCGGTCGAAGGCGGCTGCCATGATCCGCGCCACGCCACGTGCGCGTCGTGTGTCAACTTGGCAGCTTGCCAGCTTGCTGCTGCGAGGGCGAAATGACGTCAATGCGGTAATTTAAAGTGGGCCACACCATATACGTGGTTTTAGAGGTGGGCTGGATGAAGATTACATCGGTTCGTTAAAGTACGAACATTATATTAAACAGGCTCAAATCCCTTCAAGCAGGTCTGTCTTGAATTTTTGGCGTAAATTACGGAATGTAGCTATCTCACCGTCTGGGAATCTGGGAATCTGTTGCCAGGCTTCGCGTTTGCTCGCAGCACACGCGCGCTTGCACGTGAGCGACAAGTGCTACGTACGTATCTGCAGCATCCGCAGTGCAGAAGCAGCAAAAGAAGCAACACGCCGTGCGTATCGAGCGCGAGTGAATCCTGGTTGTGAATTGAGTTATTGACACCTGATTCTTGTGTCTCGCCAATCGCCTTGTCGACAAGTCAAGAGATGAACTCGGTCGAACTTGGTCGATGCTGCATTCACTCCACTTGCTCTCTCTCTCTTTCTCTCTCTCTTTCTCTCTCTCTCTTTGCCTACGTCCGTCACGTGCGGTTCGCCTCCACTTCGTATTCGACGCTTGTACGCACACACTCACAGCTCGAACGAATCGATCTTGGGCGGCGACGCCCGACTCGCGTGCGCCGCGCTCGGAGCTGCCGGCGGAGGAGCTCTCCGGGTCACCTCGACGACTCGCGGCGGAACTTCCACGTCGCGCTGCCGGCGCTGCTCCTCTCTCAGCGCTGCCTCGCGATGGCGCTGGTGCGCCGCCTGCTGTTTCATCATCGCTTCGCGCTTCACGTCGCCGATCAGCGACGACCGCGGAGGCGCCGCCGGCGCAGCGGTGCCGTCGATGTCTTCGTCGCTCGAGTCGTCGAGGTCGAACTCCTCACCGCTGTCGTGGCGCGCTTCGCTCCGGCGGCGCTCCATCTCCTGGTGCTCCTGCTCCCGGATCTGCTGCTCGCGCGCCGCGCGCTCGCGCTCGTGCTTCTCGCGCTTGCGGCGCCGCTGCTCGTCCAGAGCCGCCTCCTGGTTGCGCTTCTGCTGCTCTGCGTCCGCGCGCGCGCGCTCCTCCTCGCGCTCGCGCTCAACGGTCAGCAGCTGCATCTCCAGCGCCAGGCGCTGCTGCTCCTCCTCTTCCTGCTGCTGCTGGCGTAGCGCCTCCTCGTGATACCGCCGAGCCTCCTCGGCCTCCACCTCCTCCCTCCGACGCGCAGCTTCGGCTTGCGCCTCGGCGCGCTTCGCCTCCTCGAAGCGGCGCGTCTGCTCGACCTGGTACGCGCGCTCGCGGTCGAGCTCTTCGCGCCGGAGCTCGTCCGCCTCCATCTCCTGCAGCTGCATGGCCGCCGCCGCGCTCTCGTCCTTGCGCACCGAGTGCTTGCGCGGCTGCTCGCTCTGGTGGAATGACGCGGACAAGCGGTGGGCGTCGCCGGCCCCGAAGCTCTGCCGGCCGCCGCCGCCGCCGCCGCCGCCGTGGTTCGTTCGGCGCGCCACTGTGAAGTTCTGGAAGTCCGTGATCGACATCCCAGCGCCGCCCGCCGCAGTCGCGCGGTCGGCACTGTAGTTGCTGCCAACGCCGGAGGGCGGTGCCTGCGAGAGCGAGCCGCGTGACGGGAGGTGCATCGGCTGCCCGTGGCTGATGCGGAACGCCATCATGAGCTTGTCCACCCAGTCGTTCATCTCCATCTCGGTACCCGCGGCCACGAGCAGGCGGCGCTCGGGAGCGTTCACGGCGATGCGCCAGATCGTGGACGCCGAGCTCCCGGTCTTCATCGAGTCCATGGGCATGACCTCGATCATGCCCTCGTCGCAGCCCGAGAGGTCCACCTCGCCCTTCAGGTCCCCGTCCTCGAACGTGTAGTAGCGCAGCTTGGCGGGTGTGAGCACGAAGTAGCGCGGCTTCCAGTTGCGGCGCCCGAACGGCCCGGCGCCCGAGCCTTTCTTGAAGAGCACGCCCGTGCGCAGCACCTGGTCCGACTGGCTCATGCTCGCGGCGTGTGAGAGGGGGAGAGCGAGCGAGCGAGGAAACCTGCTGCCTGTTGCGGGAGCGGATTGGTGGCACAGCTGTTGCTGCTACCGGGGGCGGTGGTGGAGATCCAGGCGAGCGGTGGCGCGTGTGGCGGCGCGTGTGGCGGAGGCGGCGCCTTGAGCTCCTCGAGAAGAATGATCAATGTGACGGAATGGCATTCCGCCCAGCTCCCTCTTTGTCTAAGATACAGAGGCTGAGTTTCCGATACAACACAGTGGGTATGCATATTAAAGAGATTCGCATTCCTGTTCTTCACTATGAAGCGGCTGTCTATGGACTGCACCCCTGCGCATGTCGCGCTGTCCCGATGTGTCCGTCACGTCCTCCGCGAAGACGCGCTCGCTGCAGCTCTCTTAAGCGCTACCGCCACTCGCTCAGCCGCTTCATGGCGCCGCACTTGCTGCACGCGGCCGCGCGCTTGGGGTTCTTCTCGCCGCACCCGCGCTTCACGCACTCCCACTGCTCGAGCGCCACGCGCGCCGTCGGGTTCGTCGCGCGCACGCCGCTCGCGTGCACCGTCCCGACCGCCTCTTTCGCCGCTTCTTGCGCGCGCACGCGCTCGAAGAAGCTGCGCACGTCGCCCGCAGGCTTGTGAGCATCTGTGTCGCCTGTGGGGACGTCCTGCTCGGAAGCGCCAGCAGCGGGGCTGCCTGGCGTCTCGTCAGCGCCATTCTTGTTGGCGCTGCCGGCGTCTCCGCGCTCACTGGAACGATGCTTCTTGTGCTTGGAGCGCTTGGTCTTCTGCTCGCTCTTGTGCGCGCGCTTGTGGCGATGTCGGTGTGGAGGTGGTGCGTCCGAGTCGGAGCTTCTGCTGCTGCTGGCGCTGCGGCTGCGACGGCGGCTGCGCCGCTGGTTAGGGCTGGCGCTGTGAGAGCGCGGGCGTCGGGGCCTGGTTCTTGAGCCGCGGCTCCTGCTGCGCGAGCGATGGCGATGGCGGCGCGCAGGCGGAGGTGACGCGCTGTGTTGCATCGTTTGTGGTGAGCCGAATGTCTGAGAGGCAGTAAATTGACACTATCGTTCGTATGGGTATTTGGGTAGTATTGCGTTTAGCAATAAGATGTCGAAGGCAGTATTCCGCAGGATTGATTTCATCACGAACTAATCTTTCGCCTTTTACTAAAGATTACCGTGGGATCGGTTCAACACATGCGGCTTCAACCAATTTCTGGATCTCCCCTTGTGGGAGGAACAGCTTACACGTAGATACTCCAAGTTTGCCATGCAACTCCGCGCACTCTTCCACACACTCTCGCATTACGAAGTTCTCGACTCTGGCGCGCTCGTACCATTCACCAACTCATTCTACTCACGTCTACGAAAGAGCCACTGGCGAAAGAGCGCGAACCGCCGGCGGCGCCGCTCGCTCACCATCTCCGCGCTCTTGCCGCTCTCAGCGATTGTCTTGTCGGCCACCTCGTTCGTCGCTTTCTCTCCAAATGCGAACTCGTCGACCCTCCCTCGTTGCCGAAGCTCGTGCTCGAACGGATCGGCGCTGTGTCGTCGACGCTCGAGCGTAAGCGAAGCCGGCGCGCCTGGTTGTTCACCAGTGTCGACGCTCCTGCGACGGCGGCGCCTCCGCGTGAAGTTGTGGAAGTCCGTGATAGAGCTCACAGCTGATGAAGGAACGCGGAGTTCGCCACCTCGGACCTTGTTCGTGAACGAACGCTCTTCGGCTGAGCTCTCGACTGGTGGACGCGGGTGCAGTCCACTTTGCTCTCTCTCTTGCTCCGGCCGTGTTGTCGCAGTGGCCGCAGCGTATTGGCCGCAGCAGAAGATGTTGGCGTCGCTCAGCGATGAGAGCTGGCAGCAGTTCAGCTCGTCTGGTTCTTGCGGGGACATCGCGATCAGCATGTCGGCGCTCGTGCCTGCATCGCTCACTGGTTGTTCCCAGACATGCTGCTGTGGTGCTTCGGTAGCCGAGCTCTCGCTTGAGACTGCGCCACTCTGTCGTCGACGTGGCGGCGCTCGGACGCTGCCCTGGAAGTCTGCGATGAATGTGTTCGATACAGGAGCAGTCGTGTCGGGAAGCGAACTGCGGCTGTGTCGATTGAGCCGCTCCAGTGTCAGCTGCCAGTCGCGGGAGCTCTCGCTGCGGCTGAATCCCAGTGCGAACCGGAGCTTCTCCGCCCACAGGTTCATCTCGAACTCGGACGCCGCCGCCAGCAACAGTCGCCGCTCCTTCGTGTTCACCGCGATGCGCCAGATCGTCGACGCGGATTTGCCCGTCTTCTTACTATCTGACGGCATCACGTCGATCGTCGTGTGGTGCGCTGGCTGGCACGAGCTGTCCGTGTCACCGCTAACGAGGTCCACCTCGCCCTTCCACGGCCCGCTCTCATACTTGTAGTACCTGAGCGTCGACGGTGTGAGCACGACGTAGCGCGTCTTCCAGTTCGTGCGGCCAAACGGGTAGTTGTTCCCGGAGCCGCGCTTGAAGAGCAGACCCGAGTGCAGCACGCGGTCGTCGTCGCAGCGCCGAGGCACCATGGCGGCCAAGACGTGTGAAGGAGATCGAGCGGGGCGGCGGCAAAAGGTCGAATGGCAGTCGGCAGAGCCAGCGGAGGGGCTGCTGCTTGGTTGGTGGTATGCGAGTGAGCTGCTCATGGGCAGAGCCAGCACCATGTGTGTGCTCTCTGAACGTTGTACGACTGGCCAGCCAAGCGCGCGTCAGCCCAACTGTGTTGTTGGCAGCTTGGGGTCAGTTCTTGCGACACAGTGCTGTGTCAACCTCACGATGACTGAGGTTCAGAACGCAAGCTTGCATACTGCGAATCTCGCAGCATGGCGTGGAGGCAAGGAATTGGTGACGCGACCTTGGACACGGCGTCGAACAAGTGTGGGCATGTGGGTATGTGCGGTAGGTTTCGAGAGCATCGCCGCCGCCTGTGTTCTGAGCCTTCTGCTCGCACTACTTGGATACATAAGATCCGCTCACATAGGAACAGCGCAGTCGGTGCAACCACCACGAGCAGCAGCGAGTCTGCGTTAGCTGGGGCCATCAGGTCCGTGATCGTCTTGCTCGACATCCTCGACATCCTCGACAGGTCGACCCGCGCCATCTTCTTGCGGACGACGTCGTCGAGACACTCACTTGATTTTGGCGAAGAGCTCCAGGTGTTCGCGAACCGAGAGCAAGTCGATGAGCGCGTCGAACTGCGGGCAGTAGCCGATCTGGCGGCGCGCGCCGATCTTATGGGTCACGGCCCCGAGCGTGGTGCTGCCCGCCGATGGTCGGCACCACGTTATACCTCGACGCAGTCTGCCGCTCCACCTGTGCTTCCTCCGGGCTCAGTTCTGTCTCGGCGGTGGCGCATGCGAGGAGCAACAAGAGTCAACACTCACTACTCGGTGCTACTCGCCCACTACTCGCCTGCTTGCTTCCTCTTGTCAAGATGACAAGAGCAGTCAAGAGCCCGACGAGGCAAAGGAAGGAGCACACGTCCGAAAACCACGGTAACCCCGATTCATCCAAGAGCTCGACGAGGATCATCAAGCACGGCACGCTCCTAAAAACCACTATAAACCAAGACTCACATGAATCCAAAATATGAAAAACCACAGCAGTCCCAACTACATTTGTGAAGTGGTGTTTGCACCTAAGCCGACTGGCGCACTTCTGTGCCGGTGTGTCAACGTAGCTGTTCGCCTAAGATGAAAATACCGACTGGCGCACTTCACGGCCGACGCGACTCTCGCCTAAGATGTATAGATCTAAGATGCCGGCTGGCGTCCTCGTGATTGCCGATCCTGACGCTGCCGATTCAGGCACTCACCCATTCGTTCATCAGTGGCGCAGCCTTGCAGCAGGCTCTCTCACTCCCACCAATCTCAGCGATGGTTACTCGAGCGGATCTACGGCTACGGCTATTGGTCCTCGTGACGATGCTTCCCAATAGACCTCAATTTCAATAACAACAACAACAGCAACAACAACAACGGGTGTGCTGTAGCGTGCTCGAGGTCTTGCGCGTCACGTTCGCTTCTGCATCTATAATGACAATCCAAGTTACCTCGCCGCGTCTGTGTTGATCGCAAGTCCGTGTATTCACCTGGTCGAAGAACCTCTGGTGCCTGAGTGCCAGTGCTCTCTCGGCACGGACTCAAACGCGGCATTCAGATGCTCCTCCAGCTTGCTCAGACACATTATTAATCGAGAACTTCACGAGGTATGTCTCCGTGAACGTGTGGCTGAAGACCAATACCGGGGTTCGCGAGGTCGGTCACCGACTCGAACGATTGGTGCAGACAAAGCCGACGGAGGATACTCGACGCGACTGCCATGACGTCCTTCTCGCTGTGCGCGAATCGCCGCTGGAGCTATTCGACGTGACTGGCGACCTGGTTCCATAACGCTATGGTCTATTCTGTAAGCTGTTTGCTGGCGCTCACTTGCGTCTGCGAGTTTTCCACGCGAAGGTACGCGGCTCGGACTGCAGCGCAGTTCTCCACCATGAGGGCATGGGTCCCCTTGACAGTGTCCACGACCGAAAGCAGACATTGCGCATGCACGTCGAGACGCCAGATGTTCGAGTGCTGCTGGCGATCGGGCTCGGCGAGTGTTCGCCTTCTCTGCTTGTCGGTCAAGCACCAGCGTGTCGGCGTGGGACAACCATGCGTGCGTCTCGCAGTGCTTGAGCACCAGCTTGTACAACGCGCGTGCGTGCTCTGCAACCATGTGCAGCCTTCATGACGTGATGCGCGGACGAGGTCGCGATGGAGTTGAACGCGACGACGACGTTGGTATGCTCAGGATGAACGCGGTCACGATGAGAAAGGCGAACCGCACGATCGCGAACTCGCGGAATGCATCTTGTACCTGCGAGTCATATCTACTCCATCACGATGTCCGCAGCGATGACGCGCCGAAGGTAACTTGGAAACGTACGCGGCGATCGAGATCCGACGAAGCATGATCGCGACCTCGAGCACGAAGCCGGCACGCCACTGACGCTAACGCAGTCGAGGTTCTCGTGCAGCGCGAAGATCGTTTGCGAGAAGCTGCACTAGTATGTGAAACCAGCCCCGTGAACACCGACACGAGGTCGAGTTCCCGAGAGTCTGGAGCTCGAGGATGTGCCCAGCAGCGTACTGAGCCCCATGTCGATCACCACGACGTCCAGCGAATGCGAGGACGGGAGGTGATCCGGATGTGCTTGCTGGTTTGCTAATGGACAAGAAGTTCGCGAGTCCGATCTCGTAGAGCAAGCAGACTTTGATGGTCGAGTTATGGGCTTCTGGTTGGAACTCGACCATCCTGCCGGGCCTGCATCTTCTAACGACACAGCAGGGATCGGCGAGATGCCGTAGAAGATAGCAGCGACGTGGAGCACGGCGAAGATGCCGATACTCACAATCCATCTTGACGCTACGAGAAGCAGCGAGTCCACGTTCGCCAG
>JAASFS010000305.1:0-22538 GCA_023333865.1 Globisporangium perplexum | reverse complement strand
GCAGACCCTGCGCGACCACGCAGGGAAGGTGTTCCGCTGTATGTTCAGTCTGTTGGCGCCTCAGGGCAAGATCGATGCGGACTTCATCGCCATGCAGATCGCCGACCGCTTCGGGCTGCTAGGCCACATGACGTGGTGGTGTGAGACGCATGGCTACTGTGTGTCCATGGCGCCGTCCGGCAACGCGTGTCGGTGCGAGAACGTGACGTGGTCAGGAGCGAGTAGGTTCTACGCGTAGCATGAAGGCGTGTTCGTCACTCGTGTCTATCGCTTAGAGCAGCTCGTCGAAGTCGGCGTCGGGAGGCGGTGTCGAGTCCGGTTGTGTGGGCGTCGGCGGTGCCAGCGGCGACGTCGACTCGCTCAATTCGGTCGGCAGCACGACCCGGAGCTTCACGCTGCCGCTGTCCTTGCGCATCGCGTTGAGCGGGTGGAACGGCGTCAGTCCCAACGGGAACGCCAAGCGGTTCTCGTACGTCGCCTCCACCTCGACCAGCTCGCGGGTCGGGTCGTCCGACTCGCAGACCAGGTACCAGGTCGCCGCCGACAGCAGCGCGCGGACACCGAACGCCCACATCTCGTGTCCGCCGGTTGGGTGGTGACTCGTCTCGGCGAACGCGCCGACGTCCAAGCGGAGCTCGAGCGGCGCCGCCTTCGCCGAGTTCGGACGGATCAGGATCGCGTCGGTCTCGTGGTCCGAGAGGAACTTGCTCAGGATTTCGTACGCGGTACCCCCGGACTCGGTGCGGTTGCACGCCTAGAGCACCAGCGACGCGGCGTCAGTTCGTCAGCGAGAGAGAGAGAGAGAGAGAGAGGCTGAGACTGCGAGCTCGCAGCCGTACGTTGAGGATCTGCTTCGCGATGGCGCGCGTCGCGTCCGCGAACGCGTCAGCTCCGTAGCCCCCGGCGCTCTCGCGGCCGACGTGCGCGCGCAGCGTCTCGCGGATCTGGAGCTGCAGCGCGTCGACGATCGCGGCGTAGCCGACGGCGCCAGACACGCGCTCGCCGTTGATCAGCAGCTCGTCGCGCTTGATGTCCTTGGCGTCCTGGAACACCTCCGCCTCCGACAGCTGCGTCACCGCTCGCTCTGGCGCTGCGGTGATCTCCTGCAGGTGCGCCAAGTACGTCGACGCCGGCGTCTCGATGACACCGGGAGCTGGCGGCGCGCCGCTGGCTCGGAGCCACGCCGCGGAGATCGCGAGCGTGTGTTGCGGCAGCGACGCGAACACCTGCTCGAGCACCTGCTGGAAGGGCGAGAGGTCTCCTGCGCTCGCGGCCAGCGCGTGGTGCAGCGCGGCGCTCATCTCGCGCAGCTTCTGGTGCGACGCGCGCTCGTCTGCCTCAGGGGGATCCTGCATGACGCGCCGCACCGGCTCAGGTTATGAGTCTCAACCAGCGACAGGAGCGAGGGACGCATCGACGCACCCCCCAGTGCCCCGCGCTAACTCGCAGCCGCTCGAGCACCTCGGACGCGTCCGAGTCATCCCCTCCTCCTCGCAGCTCCGCTGGGAACGCCGCCTGCACTGCCAGCAGCTGCGCCTTCGCGACCAGCGCCAGAGCGTCGAGCGTCGCCAGGCGGTCACGCGCGGCGTCCACAGCACCCGCCGCGGCTTCCGCTACTCGCAGCATCTGCGCGAGCTTCTCGGCGTCGTCGTCATGGCTCGAGTCGACGATGGCGTCGCCTGCGAGTCGCGCGGTCACCGGCAGACGCGCCAGGTCGCGCTCGATGCTCTCCCAGCTCCACCCGAGCGACGCACCGCTGTCGCCTGCCGCTGGTGCCTCTTCCTCCTCTGCGTCCTCCTCCTCCGCCTCCCACTCGTCCTCCCACTCGGCCATGCTTGTCTGGCAGTTCTCTCAACCGTCTTATAGATCGTTCGTTCGACTTGTGTGGCGCATTTTACTGTTCCAGAATCCAATCGCTCTCCTCACTTGTCAAATCACCTCCAGCAGCAACAGGATGCTCGGCGGTGGCATCAAGTTCGTTGTGGCCAAGTCCAAGGAGCTGCAGACGAAGATCGCTGACGCCGGCGCGTCGTCGCAGCTGCCTGCGAAGGTCGCGGCCGAGCCGCCGCCGCCGTCGCGAGCTGCAGGCAGCGGCGCCGCGTTCCTCGCGCTGCAGCAGCAGGAGACTGGAAAGGCGCTCGCCGCCCACGAGCAGCTCCTGAGCAGGTACGTGGCTGCTCACTGGTGCTTCTCCAGAGAAGAGCGCCAGCTGACGCATCGGACCGCTTGGACAGCGGCGAGCAGCTCGCCGATGCGCTCGCAGACACGCGCAAGCAGCTGCAGGCGCAGACCGAGAGCGCACAGTTCGTGCGCCAGCACTTCCACGAGGTCGCGAGCGTGCGCGAGCAGGTGGCGCGCATGCGGTGCGTTCCGTGCAACGCAGTGACATCTCGATGTTTGTATCCGATTTGTCTAACGGGAGGAACAACCTACCAGTACTCTCGTGGCGAAGATCGCGGAGGACGCAGAGGACATGGAGCAGTTCCTGCTGTGAGTGAAACGAGGCGGCCTGTGCGAGTCCTGACGTTGACGCTGACGACGCCGAGCCGCTCGCTGCAGGCAGAAGACGGAGGAGTTCATGGCGGCGCAGAACGCGGCGTTCGCTGCGCGGCAGGTGCGTCGATCCTCGCTGGTCCCATCGTCTGAGGGAGTCGGAGTAGCTGCAGGCTCTGAGGGTTCGGGAGCTGCGCTATGCAGCAAGAGGAGCTCGAGCTGTTCGAGGACCGGATCCTGGACGAGAAGGAAGACCTGAAGCGCCAGCTGCTCGAGAAGCGCCGGCAGCAGCTCGCGAACGCGTTCGCGAACGACCTTCGGACGTACCAGACGCTCGTGTCGTACCAGGGCGAGGGTCTGGCGAAGAGTGCGTGGCGCGAGTGGCGTCTGCGCTCTCATAAAGGGAACCAGGAGACTCACACGTTCGCGTTGCGCTGTTCAGCGGCGGTGTCGGAAGTGAGTGATCCTGCTGAGACGCTCGAGTCGATCGACTTGGTCGTCCCCGCCGACACCGAGCAACTGAACGCGTTCTACGACTCTGCGTCGGACGAGGAGGAGGAGGAGAGCAAGTCGCAGTCGCGTGACGAAGCGCTGGACGCAAAGGACGCGGCGTTAGACGCTGTCGAGACAGTGGCTCAGCCGACTCGAGAAGCCCAAGAGCCCAGCGACCTTGTCGAGTCGGAGGAGGAGGAGAAGACCAAGGAGGAGGAGGAGACCAAGGAGGAGGAGGTCGCTGTGTAGCCTCCCGGGTCGTCGTAAGGATCAATCGCATGCTTGATCGCATGAGCGCCTGCCTGCCGGTTGCACCACTCGCCTCACTCGCAGACTCGCCGCCCAGCGCTCAAGCCAAGACTCCCAGCTCCCCCACGCCACCACAGCCCTCAGCAAGCGATGGAGTCGAAGGCGGCGTCGCTGATCTCCGAGTCGGAGCTGAGCAAGTCCGTCAAGAGCCTCAAGGCCACCAAGGGCCGCGAGCACACGGACTCGCTCGAGTACGATGCGCAGGTCGCCGCGAAGCTCGGTACGTCGCTGCCTTGAGGGGTGGTGACGCAGTCCAATGCCCACCGTCCTGACTGGCGCATACGACAGCCAAGCTCTACGAGAAGCACGACGCCGACCTGCGCGCGATCTTCAAGGAGCTGGACGAGAACCCGCGCAAGGTGCTCAAGTACCCGCCGACGTCGGCCGAGGAGTTCGGCATGCGCTATGCGCAGGGCTTCTACACCTACGCGGAGGCCAAGTAGCTCTCCCAGCGCTCACATAACTTAGCCACGCACTCCTCCCTCTCTTCCTCTCGCCTCCCGTCTGCTCCGACATGCTCCACACGCTTCGCCCAGCACTTCCGTCCTCCCGCGCTATGCTGCGACTTGGCCGGCGGCTTGCTGGTCGGGAGGTGACGCAGCGCCGTCACCGGAAGCAGGAGGAGCGGATCCGCCATCCACTGGGGCTGGCGACACTGACACGCCATCTGCAGCCGGCAGCGCCGAGAGCCTCATCAGATCCGTCGCCACGAGGCTCGCTGTGATCTGCTCTCCCACCGCCTTGTCTCCTTGGCTCCCGTCCAGCGCCGCCACCGCGCCACTGTCCAGAGCTCCCACGTCGATATTCACGACCGCAGCGGACGATGTCCGCGCGCCACGCTTCGCCGCGGCGACCATCTCCGCGACCGCGAGTCGGTACTTGTCGTTCGCCTCGATCGCGTAGATCTTGACAGGCGCCTGCATCGCCTCCCACGTCCGCATGGGGTCGCCGCTCATGCGCTTCATGCCGTTGAGGATCGTCTCCTCCTTCCACCTCCGGACGAGCTCGCCGTCCGCGTTCTTCTCGAACCCAAGCTTCGTGTCGGGGCGGTAGCGCCGCGCCACGGACTTGCGGAACACGTCAGTGAACTCAGGCATGATCCGCTGCCGAGTGCCGGCGCGACCGGATCGAGGCGACGTGGCGGAGGACCGAGGCGAGGACACCAGGGGTTTCTCCGGTGTTGGAGACGGCGCCGACTTGGGCACCAGCAGCTGGACACCTCCGTCACCACTCGGCACCAGGTCGGGGTGAATCGGCGCAGTGGACGGAGTGGTCGTGTTCGGCTCTGGAAGACTGCTCTGCTCCGGGATCGGAGCACCTTCAGCACCAGTCGATCCGACTGAGGCTCTTGTTGGAGCAGGCACGGCTGCTGCTGCAGTCTGCGCTGGCGCGTTGTCCACTGCCACCTTGGCGGACTTGAGCTTCTTGCTCGGCGTCTTCCTCCTGCCGCAGAGCTTAGAGCCGAGCCGGACGAGCCGCGGCTTGAGGAACTTCCAGATCGCGGTGAGGACGAGGAAGAGCGTGCGCTTGAAGATCGGGAGGAAGAGCTGGAGCCAAAGCGTCGAGACGAGGATGCCCGCGAGCACGATGAGGAAGAAGACGAACATGGTCATGACGTTCGAGTGCACGACCTTGACCATGAAGCCGTTCTCGCCGAGCACGTCAATCTTGCTCGCCTTGGCGAGGAACTCGTCGTAGAGCGCGTTCGGGTCAGTCTCGTTGCTCGCGGCTCGGTACCCGAAGAAGCCGAGCACCGCTGTGAGGTCGATCGTCGTGGACTTCATGAGCTTCGGGTTGCCGTACATCCACGCAGAGAACGCCAGGTGCAGCACGAGCGTCCAGGGTAGGATCGCGAGCGCGATCTCGCCGAGCTCCTCGTCGTACGCGGTCTTGATGCTGTAGAGGTGGATGATCGAGAGCTTGTCAAACCAGTACGTGCCCGCGGACGCGATCGCGGCGATGAAGAGCAGCACGGGCGAACCGCCGCAGAAGACCATGGTCACGAAGACCGAGTTGAGAATCATCGGGTAGCGCACCGAGATGTCGAACTTGGGGCCGGCGTAGAGCTTGTTCATGAGATCCTGCGTGCGCACGCTGCGGCGCTTGAGGCACCGTAGGAGCGGCGAGATGACGAACATCTGCGCGAAGAGGATCGCTTGCGGCACGAAAGCGTTGATGAGCATCGTCATGGTGATGCCCATGCCGACGGTCGGGTACCAGTCGCGCTCGAAGTCCTTGAACTTGCCCTTGAAGAGGTCCTTCGCGAGCGGGATGTCCGAGACGTTGACCGCTGCGTTCACGACGAGTACGATGATCGCTGTGTTGAGGAACTGCGCGCTGAACATCTTGACCGCGATCGCCGACGCCTTGGCCGACTCGCTCGAGTGGCGCTCGAAGTTAGCGAACGCGCGCAGGATTGCCTTGAGCAGCAGGTTGACGATCACGACGATGCCAGCGGCGACCACGATGAACGCATTTTTGGTGAGGTAGTCCGTGATGAAGCCCCGGCACGGCTCGTACGTGGCCCAGAGCTGCCGCGGGCCGTCGAAGAACCCGAAGGCCGCAAGGCTCTCCGAGAGAGAGCTCGTGCAGAAGCAGTAGAGGATGTGGCTCTCGAGGTATGTCTCGCACACGTCGCCGTCGTCGAGTCGGCTCTGGTCGAAGCACGGCAATGTGCTGCACGCGACGCTGCTCGTCTCCGCGATGCACGGGTCGACGCAGCGGCGTGGCGGCGTCTCGCCCGGCTTGACGGTCACGCTCTCGTTGAAGACGAAGTCGTGGAGGATGCCGTTCGTGTAGGCGATGTGGTAGCGTGTCTCGCCCGCTGAGTCGGGCGTGCACGTGGCATTCGCGTCCCACTTGAGCCTCCACGATACGCGCGGGTTGGCGTCGAAGGATGCGTTCCCGTAGAAGACCTGGGGAAGAGACCACTCGCAGAGCCCCGCGGGCGGCATCTTGGCCTTGAACGTCGCCTGCGCCGACTGCGCGCCGGAGATGATGACGCACGAGAAGAGCAGCAGCAGCAGCGTCACGAGGTTCGTGAACGAGCGTCTGTAGAACCGGCCGCGGTCCGTAACCTCGAGGTTCTCCCAGAGGATATTGGACGGCTCCGGCGCCGGCACGACGGTCAGCGGGAACCGGCCGTCGCGGAAGCGCAGCAGCTTTGGCTGGTGCCGCCGCGGGAAGAACCACGTGGACTTGCGGTAGTCCCGCAGGCACCGGCGCCGCGACTCGAGGTTATTGAACACCACGAACGCGCACTCGCACGCCTCCCAGTTGAACGCGCGCTCGGTGGCCGTCGCCGCTGTCCGCGCGGCTTTCGCCATCTCAGCGGCGCCGTGTGCCTTCGGCTCGAGCTGCTCCTGCGCTGTCTTCTTCAACTCGGGCTGCTTGAGTGCCTTAATCTTGCTCGTTTTCTTCTCGAGGCTCGCATTGAGCAGCTCGAGCTTCTTCTTGGCTCGTAATAGAAGCTTTTCGTCTGGGAACCGAGCCGCGACCGTTTTCTCGCGCTCGAGGATGTCGACGAGCTCCTGCGTCTCCGCGATCCCCTTTGTCAGCGCCTCCATGCTCAGGAACGTGCGTAGGAGGCCGCCGGTCGGGTGGCCCACGCTCACCTCGGCGATCCACGTGTTCAGGTACATGTCCTTCTTCGGGCTGCTCAGCGTCGCGCCGGCGAGGTGGTCGAGGTTCGTCACGACACTCTGATTCGCAGCCACGGCGGCAGAAGTAGCCGCCTGCAGGGCCTTGCTGGGCTTGCGGCGCCGCCCCCAGCAGCAGCTGAGCCAGAGCGGGAAGTACTCGTCGTCCTTGGTCGGGTCGTACCGCGCGTTGAAGTGCGCGAGGATCTCGGCGTCCGTGGCGTCCGGCGGCAGTCCGCGCACGTACACGGCGAACTTGCCGGGCGTGAGGTTCTCGGTCACGTGCAGCTCGATCGCCTGGCGCGCCTTGTAGCGGAAGACGAGGTAGAAGAGCAGGAAGCAGACCGAGTAGACGCAGTCGCTCGTCGTGATGATCCACGTCACGGTCGCCGGGTCCGTCGTGAACGGCGTGTCCACCGTAGTCCAGTTGCAGTCGATGTCGCCCTTGGGAAGGCATAGCTTCGGGTCGCTCGCGAACTCCTCGTTCACGCCCTGGTTCCCGAGCGACGCGTACGCGAGCTGCAGCGGGTCCACGAGCTTGTCGGTCACGCCGTTGCCGCAGAGATTCACGACGATCGTCGGCAGCGAGATAACTCCCATGAGCAAGAACACGACACTCAGGTACTTGGTGAGCATGAAGTAGAGCTGCATGCCGATGCCGAGCGCGCCAATGTCCTGCATCGTGGCGTCGAACACCGACTTGCTCCCCGCGGCGAGTCGGTCGAGCTTGGCGAGCGCCTGTGCGCGCTTCGCCATTGCGCGGTGGTCCTTGCTGCTGAGCTGTGACGCTGCGACTGTCGGAGGTGCGGCCGTGGGTAGCACTGCTCCTGGTGTTGGAGCAAGTGCGAGGGCTGCGGGTGGTGCTGGCGCTTGCTCTGTCACGACGACAGAGCTGCCCCCTTCGATCACTGCCGGCGCTGCCTCCTGAACGGCGAACTCGTCGCTCCGAACCTGCCGCTCCTCCTCGCTCGCGAACATCGCGATCTCGATGACGCCTTCGCCGCGGGGCGATCGCTGCGAGCCGGCGCCTTGAGCGACAGCCGGGGCGATGTCGGCACTCGCGCCGTTCGCGTCGGTGGCACTCGTACGCGAGGCATCCGCGCCGACGTCGCCTTCCGCCTCCTTGAGTGCAGTCGCTCTCACAACGGCGGGCGGCAGGCGGGACACGTCGATCTCCACGGGCGGCGGCGTCTTGGGCTTCTCGATCGCGCCGTTCACCGGATCGTCCGGCACGATGAGCGTCGGCAGCGAGCCGAGCGACGCGTCCAGTAGCAGCGCGTCGTCCATGGCGTCGGTGACGACTTTTCAGCGTTCGTTGTCGAGCAATGAGACGAGTACATGTTGGGAACACCTTTTGCTGACGTCACGCGAACGCATGCTAGAGACCATTGATTTGTTAGAGCGGACTGCGGCCGCCCGCACGCCAGAGAGGGGAGGAGGTGTCACTACGGGTGGCTGCGCCTAGAGGATGCAGACACCGTCGCCGTTCGGAGTGATCATCACAATGCTCGAGAAGCGCGTGCCGAGCGGGTCGCTGTAGACGCTCGGCGTCGAGTCGCGCGCGTCGGCGGACGTGATCGCGATCGTCGGACGCTCGTTCTCGAGCCGGCGCTTCTGCACGTAGACGGCGATGACGGCGATGGCCGCGACGCCGGCCACGCCCACGCCGATCGTGAACGCCTGCACGCCGGCGCCCTGTCCGCCGGCCACCTCGCGCGCGCGCTTCGCCTGCGCCTCCTGCGCCTCGATCTCCTTCTGCTTCTGTTCCTCAGCGGTCGTCTGCGTCGGCACGGGTACGAACGTGGGCTTGGCGACCACGTCGGGCACTGTCACGGCCGCGTTGTCCCCCACGTCGCCGACGTCCGGGCTGTCGTGGCCGCTACCGCTCGCCGAGTTGTTGCTGTACGAGCCGGAGCCGCTGCCGTCCGCCACCACCAGCGTGGGCGTGGGGGTCGGGGTCGGAGTGGCCGTCGGGTCGGCCGACGCACTCGAGTCCAGCGATGGGAAGCCTGCGCTCGGCTCCTCGCTCGCCTGCGGCGGGACGACGTGGCTGATCGTGTGCGTGCTGGTCGAGTTCGCGGTGACGGGCCACGCGGTGGCGTCTTGGGCGGCGACTGCGGTCGTCGCCAGCGCCGCGAGCGCCAGCAGCAGCACACGGGAGACACCCATGGCTGCCTGGAGAGGCTTCTTCTAGTGTGGGCGGGGGAGGTACTCGCTCGCGCGCCGCTCGCGTGTGTGGGCGTCGCCGGTCGAGTTGGGTGATTGGGAAGTGTGGCGGCAGTCAGACAGTCGCAATTTGGCGTGCTGACTAGCGTGAAATTCAGGAAAAAAGGTGAAATGTCGACATAGTGAGTTCGAGTGAAAATAGTGGGCTCTGTAAAAAAATGGTGTGTGGGTGTGGCAGACTGGGGTTGCAACGATAGCACTGCTTGAGTGCTTTGTGAGGGTCGCGTGAGGCTTGTACACACAGTGCTGGACGAGTGTTGTGCATGCTCCACAGCAGCAAGACAGTGTTAGCGGAGTACGACGCCTGCGTTAAAGTCAAATATCACGTCTAGCACCTCGTTTTATTCGCGCGTTGCAAACAAGTAGCCGACAGATACATATAAACTCCGAGTCAAACGGTTCACTTCACTTCTAAATGCGATCGCACGAGCGACGTGGCGATCAGACACTCCAGAACGTTCTTGATACAAACTCCAAGTATATCGTAGACCTACCCGCCGGGACATAAACCGCGCAACGTTGCGCTGACTAGCCAACCTCGAGCATACAAACCGCAAGTGCGACTTGGATATTCAGAGTTTGTGTTGAAATTTGTATGCCGAGTACTGTGCTTGAGGACGGACCACCCATTTTCCATCGTCCGCCCTCGCGCACATGACGACGACGCCGAGCAAACCAGCAGTAGCCTCGAGAACCCTTGGGAGGTGCCATCGATCTCCTTCGGAAGGCGCCTCAGGAAGGTCAACGAGTCCTTCGTGCGCTCATGGCACCGACGCCCGGATCGGTGTTGTCGTCGCTGCCTCCGCTAGCGCTTGCGCGTATGAGTGTCGCGTGCGCGCGCCTGCGCGATTCTGCCACGATCCCCGCGCACTCCAATGCTGCGGCCACCAAACTGGCCACACACCAACCATTGTCGACAATCCATCCGCCTGCGTGCGTGCGCGCTCGATCGCTCGATCTCTGGAGTAAGAGGCGGTCGGCGATGTGATCTCGTGGAACACGCAAGGCGACCAAGAGAGAGTTAGTGCATTCCAACTCGCAGCGCGCCGCCGACCGGAGCGCCGGAGCGGATGCACGTTCCGCGCTGTCGTGCTGTTCGTAGGAACCTACTTCATCGCGAGGATCTTGCGATCCCATGGAGCTTCATGGCAAGGGATCACGACATACTCGTTTTCTTCACTATCACAGCTCAAGGCGATACTGGATCCAAGTCAAATTTCAACTCTTTTCGCAATGACGATCTTGACGCTACAGCGCACGCTGCTCGCCGCGCTGGCGCTCGCGTGCGTCGCAAGCGACTGGTTCCTGGCGCAGCATACGCTGCTGAAGGACTGGGCGCTGCTGCGCCACCTCGTGGACAGTGGCGCGCACGGCTTCGTGGGCTGCTGCGCCTGGGGGCTGTTCCTATGCCGGATGGAGCCGCCACAGACGCTCTCGCGTCGCTTTCTCGCGCGCTGCCTGCGTGCCGGCGTCACCGCGTCGCTGCTGGATATCGACCACTTCATCGCGGCAGGCGCACTCAGCATCGCTGGCGCGACGCACCTCAAGGTGCGTTGGCGAACTTATGTCGAACGAATCCGATAGTCGCTCAGTGTGTGAATTCGAATCTGAGAGTCTTTGATTGCCTCTCCCCAGCACCGCCCGTTCGGCCACGCCGTGACGTTCATCGCGGTGGTCGCGCTGCTCGCGTACAAGTGCTCCGCGCGCGAGACGAGGCTGCGCCGCGCGAGCTTCGTGGTCGTGACGCTGCTGAGTCACCAGCTGCGCGACGGCATGCGCCTCGGGCTCTGGTTCTGGCCGCTCGGGTCCACGCCGCCGATCGCGTACCTGCTCTACCTGGCGCTCGAGGAGGCGCTGCCGTTCGTCATGGCGGCGTGGGAGCAGTGGGTAGGCGGCAGCTTCCAAGCAGTTCCGCAGGAACCCGACGACGCAGGTGATGACGTCGCCGACGTCGACGACAAGCAGATCGAGCTCCGAGTCGTCTCGAGCTGACGGAAGGAGCCACACACAGTGTATTCACCAGCGGAGCTCGTCACCGCCCTCGCTCGGCTCGCTCACTGCTTCATCAGGAGCCTGCGGAAGTCGTCGTTCGTCTTGGGCGTCGGAGCTTCTGCGGCCGCCTGCTCGCTGGGGTTCGCAGCCGGCGCAGCGGACATCGCCGGCTTCCGGCGCAGCGCGCGCGGCACGAGCCCCAGCGAGGGCATCCGCTGCTTCGGAGTCGACGACGCAGCGGCGCTGCTCTTCGCGGGTGTCTCGCTCGCGTCAGCTCCGCCGGTCTTGTGCTTCTGGGACTTGAGCTGAGTCTGCTGCTGGCGCAGAATCTGGTCGATCGAGAACCGGGACGGCTTGAGACGGATCTGCTCGCCGAGCACCTTCTGGATCTCGGCGGCGCGCTCGACACACGCGGCTGTCTGCTCCGCCGACGCCAGCTCCACGAGCCCGTAGTCCTTTGGCTTGCCGCGTCGGTCGTTCAGGATGCTCACACGCTTCACGACCACGAGCGCGCCGACAGCGTGCAGCGCCTGCTGGATGCCGAGCTGGAGCCGCTCCTCGCCGATGTGCTCGCCGTCGCTCCCGACGAGCCCGCCGACGTAGAGCGTGACGGGGTTCGTCTTCCACGTGCCGTCTCGGCTCAGGTCTGCTGGCGGTGCGCCGCTCGCCTGAGGCGGCTTGGAGCGCTCGACGCTGATCGCCTTCCCCTTGAGCTCGAGCCCGTGCTTCGCGAGCCCAGCTGCCACGCCTTCCTCGTCCGAGAACTGGACGTACGCCATGCCGCGCGACTTGGCGTGGTGCGCGCGCGCCTTCACCACAAGCCGCACCTCCTTGAGCCCTGGGAGACCGGCGAACAGCGCCTCCAGCTCCTCTTTCGTCACGTCCTTCGCGACGTTCGACACGAACAGCGTGAACGCGTTCGTCAGCGCGTCGTGGCTCCGCTTCTTCTCCGCCGCCACAGCGCTGTTGCTGCTGGTGACCGTCGACGGCGCGGGCGTCTCGGCGTCCTGATCGACTCGCGCTGACGACTTCGCTCGCTTCGACTCGCGCGGACGCTCCTGTCGCTGCGGCGCTGCCTTCCGCTTCTTCGACTCGTGCGCGCTCGGCTGCGCCGGAGCTGCGTCGGTGGCCGGCTGCTGCTCGCTCACGTCGGCCGCCGCTCTCACCGCGCGAGCTGCTGCCTCGGTGTGGAGCTGCTGCACGCGGAGGAAGTCGTCGAGCGAGCCGTTCTCGCGCTCGAACACGAGCCAGAGTTCCAGCACGGACGCCGGGTAGTCGGTCACGTGCTGCATCGCGCGGTCGAACACGGTCGCGCGGATCTCGTCCGGCGACTTGGCGCCGGTGCGCACGCTCTCGTGGAACAGACCCATCCACACCTCGGCTTCGGTGCCGCGGCGCGCCAGGATGCTGTCCCACAGCGCGCTCCACGCCGCGATCCGTGTGCGCGGGGTGTCCTGGGACGCCAGCAAGCAGCACTTGGCGTGGTACTCGATGATGCGCGTCGCGCCGGCGACGAAGGCGGGGAAGTGCTTCTCCATGAACTCGCGGCACGTCGCGAACGCGAGCTGCAGCCGGCGCATCGCGCGCGCGTCGTAGTTCTCGGCCGCGGCGTGGCGGCGGTGCACGTCGCAATACGTGGTCACGACGCTCAGGAAGTGGAACTGGTCCATCATCAGCGGCTTGGTGCGCGGCGCGATCCGCTGCTCGAAGCACGTGCTCAGGCGCTGGATCGGCGCTCCCTGCCGCTCGAGCTCCAGCAGCAGACCGTTCCACATGCTCGAGTCGAACGACACGTTGCGCACCGCGCGCTCGTACACGTCGAGCTTCGCGGCGTCGTCGCTGCTGCTGCTGCTGCTGACGAACGCAGCGTACTTGGCCCACAGCACCGAGCTCAGGCACACCGCCGCAACGGCGCGCTCGTACGCGGCGCGCACGAAGTCGTCGCCGGCGCTGGAGCTCTCGTCCTCACCGTCGCCGTCGCGCACGAGCGGCGCGATCCGGTACGTGAGGAAGTTGAGGTACTGGAGCCACACCTGCTCGAGCGACTCGTCCGTCGTTGTCGTAGCCGCCACCGCACGCTCGAGACGCTCCTCGAACTGGTTCATCTTCTTGAGCAGCGGCCCGAACACCTTGGTCTGCAGCTTGGCGGCGTCCTCCACGCACGCGCTCGCGGCGCTGGCGTCGAGCGTGTTATAGCTGTTCCAGGCGCGGAACTCGGACATCGCGAGGTCGTTCTGCTGCAGCGGCAGGCGCATCTGCCGCGCGAAGAGCGCGCGCGTGCGCCGCTCCTTCTCGAGCGGCGAGAGCTCGTCGTCGTCGGCCTCCGCCAGGCGCTCGCGGTAGAACTGCCACACTTCGTGGCCCTGCGTGAAGTGCGCCGCCGCCAAGCGTAGCAGCTGCTGCTCCAGCGCCGCCGCTCGGAGCTTGTAGCGCTCGCTCTCGCCTTCGTGCTCTGCGGCTCTCGTGTCAGTCACTGCCATTAGTCTCTCACTCCGATTCACAGCGTAAGGCGCACCTTGTAGGAAGCCCGCGAACTGCAGCGCTATCGGCACCGACTGGTAGTCGCGCAGTGCCAGCTCGAACACGCGCAGCGTCGCGCCGGCTGCGTCGTCTGCCGACACCGCCGCGTCACGCAGCCACAGCGCGTACATGTCGGCGGACAATGGGAACGCGCGCTGGAAGCGCTCGAAGAGCGAGAAGCGTAGCGCCGCGTACGCAGCGTCCGTCTCGCTAGGCGCGTCCGACGGCCAGCAGCGCGTCACGAGCGCCACGGCGGCCGCGAACGCCTCGTAGTCGTACGACAGCGGCCCCTTTTTCAGCAGCGGCTTCACCGCCGCGAGGCACTGCGCGTCCACCTCGCCCGCGGGCTCTGCGATGACGTGAACATGCACGGCGGCGGCTGTGGCCGAGGAGGCTGTTGCGGTGGTGGCGGCGAACGCGCCGTCCTCTTCGTCCGACGAGAAGCCGGACGAGGACGAGGACGATGACCGCGGCATCTTTGTCAGTTGTGTTGGATCACTTGTGCAGGAACATGCAATAGTGACGAAATTCGTATTCGACGGTACTGCTTTGCAGATAGTTGTGAGCTGGAGCTGGAGCTGGAGCTGGAGCTGGAGCTGTCTCCGCACTCCGTCGTCGGTGCATCAACTAGCGAGCGAACGAGGATCCAGATCACGATAGTGTTGTGAATAAATACGGGACCTGCTCCTAGCTCTCTTACATGCTCATGCGCTCGTGGTCCTCCGAGATGGTGCGCACATCCATCGAGACCGGAGGCAGCCGGAGCGAGCGCGAGGAGCTCACGAGTCGGTAGTTCTCATCTCGCTGCGTCGTCGTGTCCACCGACTGCGGCGGGCTCATCGGCAGCGGGAGCGTGTACGGCGTCGTCGGCGGCGAGAACGGCCTCTGCGGGATGCTCGATGTCCGCCCCACGCGGTTCACCTGCATCGAGTACACGGTCTCCGAGCGCTTGAGGATCGAGCCAAAGTACTTCTTGCGCTTCGCGAAGAGCTGCGGCACGACCTGGTACACCTCCAGGTGGCCGTTCACCTGCGGGATCACGTGCGTGCCGACGCGCTCGACCTGGTACGCGATGTCCATGAGTGCTTCGCTCGCGAGCAGCCACCGCGCGACACGCTTCGTGACGAGGATCTGCCCGCCGGAGCCCAGGTCGCCGACCTCGTTCGCGATCACCTCGGACGCGCCGGTGTACGTCATCTTGCCCGTCACCGCGTGCGTGTTGTGCACGAGCGTGCCGTCCACGTCGGCGGCGTCGTGGATCCCCATGCGCACGCGGAGGCCGTTGAAGACGAGCCGCACGCCGCCCGCATACTTGCGCTCCGTCGCCGGTACCATGTTGTGCAGCTCCTTCGGCCACTTGGCCATCACGAGCTGGATCTGCGCGTCCAAGCAGTACGACGTTGCCTCGCGCACCGTGTGGAACGCGAGCTGGAACGCGTCGCCCGCCGTTGTGATCTCGTACCCGCGGTACTTGGACAGCAGCCCGCGCAGGATCCCGTCGTGGATCTCGGTCGCGCGCTGCATCACTTTGCCGTCACCGATCCCCCAGAGCGAGCTCGACGCCTCGATGTCCGTGAAGACGAAGACCGGGTCGATGCTCGGCGGGTTCCCGGCGCTCTCGAGGTTCGTGTTGTGAAGGTGGTGGTGGTGGTGGCTGTTGCTGTCGGCGAACGGCGTCGTGGCCGGTGTGGTGTACTGCACCGGCCCGCCGTGCACGAGCTGCGCCTCGATGTCGTCCGGGATGCACACGCTGCAGTACGTGAGCACGCACGTCTGGCTGCAGCCCGTCGTGACCGCGAGCACGAAGCCCGTGGCGTTGTAGAGCGTGAGGCTGATGCCGATGAACGTCAGCAGCGTGGGGTCGCGCTTGTCCGTGCCGTAGATCACGAGCGACGCGACCTGGAACTGGGACGAGAAGAGCGCGTACACGAGCCTGCAGGTAGCAACAGAGAGGGAGAGAGTGAGAATGAGGCACGCGTCCCAGAACGCTGTGTGGGACGCCGCATAGGCCGCTGTCGTACATGATGCGCTTGAGCCGCTGGTACACGGGCGAGGCGACGAACTCGCCCTGGATGGACTCGTACTTGCGGCCCTTGAACTTGAGTGTCGCGAGCACGGCGATCATGTACACGAGCGTGCCGATCTGCACGACGTAGACGAAGAGCAGCATGTCGTGGTTCTCGCGCGTGTAGCCTATGCCACCCGCCGCAAGCGCGAGCGTGACGTCGAGCGCCGCGAAGAGCGCGATGAGCACGTGACCACCGCGGAAGTACACGCGCATCCTCTCGCTCTCCTTCACGGCGCCACGGTCCATCGACTTGCGCACGATGAGCGAGAGCTCGTACACGAGCGGGAACGTCCACATGGCCACACCGAAGTGCGCCGTGTCGCCGAGCAACAGCGCCGTGACGACGCCCGGGTGCGTGCGCGCGCGCAGGTGCATGATCGCGTGGATGCCGAGGCGATCGAGCTGCGCGTAGGAGAGTGGCGCATCGCCGCGCGTGGGTGACTCGACGTCCGTGAAGGCCTCAGGTGGCAGCGCGAGCACGTAGGCGTAGTACGCGGCGCGCGCGGTCGAGAAGACCCAGAGGTAGGCGAAGAAGAGGAAGAAGAGCGCGCGCACGCACGAGACGCGCACGTCCCAGTCCACGAAGAGCTTGCGCGCCAGCAGCGCCGTACCGAGCCACGAGAGCAGCACGGACGCGAGCGCGAGCGGCGTCCAGAGCATCGCGGCGCGGCAAGCGGCAGAAGAGCGAAAATGAACGTTGGTAGGTAAAGCAGCGACCAGGCGATAACTGCTGTTTAGGAAGGGACGACGGGATATGCGGTGTGGCAAAGCAAGTACAGTGCGGAGGGATGATGCTGTTGATTAGGAGCGTACAGCGATCAAGAAACGAGACCCGATTACTCTAGACAGAGATCGAGTAGGGGAGTACACGCAAACCTCGCCAAGAGCGAGACCTCGAGAACCAACTGGAGAAGCCCAGCTGGAGCGAGAATCCTGTTCTGACCAGGTGTGGAAGGTGTCTGCGTCCTACGTGCTTGTGCTGTGCTGTGATGTGCCAGGGCTGGAGTCTGCAACGCGCCGAGACTGCAACCAGTTCCTCTGGATGGCCGAGAGCGCGCTGGCTGACGTCGCGACGATAAGAGGCGCAAATCGAGACAGAGCGAGACGTAAACACAACGCGAGTCGCTTACCACCGACCTTCATCTTCTCGAAGGACGCCACCAAAGCTCCCAGGAAGCACCAGCGCTAAAGCGCCGGAGGAGAACGAACTCCAGCGCTTGAGCACCAGCAGAACTCGTGTCGGCGGATCGCCTTTGAGAAGCGCGATGCAAGTGCGGGAGTTGCGAATTGGTCGTGAGAAGGTTCACTTTACAAAGAGACAATCTGTATCGCCTGACTCACGCGTGACCGATCTCGACAGGAATCTTCCTCTGCTTCGATCCTCGTGCTGGACGACCTCCAGAGCAGCTTCGAGCAGCTTCTGGCATGGTTCAACTCGCGCCGCTGCCCTCGTCTACCTCATTCTCGATCTGGATGTCGTTCGACTTGCTCTTCCTCTCGTTCCAGCTCCTTCCTGGTCGCGTTCATCGACGTGTGACGGGCTCGCGTAGGGAAGCAGCTCTCCCGGGTCTACTGCTGGGCTCAGTGGATGGAGTGCTGCTCACGACATGAAGCTGATCCTGTTTGCTCTCGCACTGCTGTTGGTGCTCACCACCTCCCGCTCCTGCTGCTGTTAGACTCGCTGCGCCACCTACCCGACGACGTCCTCGGTCACCAAGTGAGCGTTCGGCGCCTCCCGTTCCGCTACAACTCCGTCGCCACCGCGTGTCCTCGAGCGTCTGACGCATCGCTCTCTCGCCACCCACCGGCTCCGGCGTCGCAGCAACTGACGCACCTCCCAGGACAGCAGACGATAGCGATCCCAGCACCGAGAGAACTCTCACGACAGAGTTCGCTTGCTTGATAAATATGCTACGCTCTCACGCTCGTGCCGCCGGTTCGGATCGGCGCGCTTGAGGTTCGCCTCGGGCTCTAGATCTTCGCCGGACGGCGCTTGAACCTGTCCCGCAGACCGATCGAGAAGACGTCGCGCTGCACGAGCTGGTGCGGCGGTACGAACGACGCCGGAAGCTCCGCCACGTCGCTCGGCGGACAGCGCATGTGACGCACGCTGTGGAACCGAGGCAACGCGGCAGCGCGGCTGCTCGGAGACGTGACAGTCGCCAGCGACACGGACGCGGTCCGCAGGCGCCGGCTCCGGCTGCTCTTGGCTCGTGATCGGTTCGCGTCGTCGTTGTTGCTGCTGTCGTTGTTCTCAAAGTCCTCCATCTCGAAGATCGGATCGTCGTCGTCGTCATCGGCGGCGTCGTCTTCGCCGCTGTCAGAGTGCTCCACATCATCGTCCTCTGGCTCCTCCACGAACTCGTCGCAGAAGAAGTCGCCTTCGCTCTTGTGGTCGCTCGCGTGCCTCTGACTGAGTGCGAGGTCGAATCCGCCCATGCGAGGACCCGCCTTCAGCGTAGTCACCACCGTCGGAACCGCTGCCATCATGGCCACCGGGTCCTCCCACGAGAGCAGCTTGCCCTGCTGACCGCTGCAGTTCTCCCCCGGCGATTGGTATCCGTAGCGCCGGTTGCTCCGCTCGCTCGTTGTCGCGCTCTTCTCCAGGTTCGTGATGTCTGAGAGCTTCGCGCCGCCTGAGAATGTCGGCGCCGACGGCGACGCACTCGGGATCTGGATCGGTGCCGACACCTTCTCGTCCGCCGCGACGACCGGATCGGTGTGGCAACGGCGTCCGCGCGCCAGGTCGGGTCGCACTGCGAAGCCGTAGTCGGCACCGCTCTGCCTTTGAAGGAGCAGCTGGCGCCGCGAGCGCACGCTGCGCATCGCGCTGTCACCAGCGTCGCGCGGCGTGTTCATCGTGCGGCAGCTGCGCGCGCGGCGCAGGAGCTGCTGGTGCTGCGAGAAGCTGCTGGTGCTGCTGACGCTGCTGCCGCCTCCGAGTGGCGCGCGCTTGCGCGTCACGTCTACTTCGGGCGTCGAGATGTTGAGCGCGCGCAGGTACTTGCCGCGCCAGTTCTGCGCGGGCGGCACTGTCGAGCTCTTCGTCGACGAGGAGGACGGTGCTGTAGACGACGGCGACGACGACGACGAGACCGTCGACGCCGTCACGGACGCGAGCGCCATCGAGGCGGTCAAGTGCTCCATCGCTCGCTGTCTCTCGAGCGTGCGAGTTGCGGTCTGGGCGTGTGTTGCGTGTGCGGCAGGTGAGAGAGAGACGATCACGCGCCTGCTTGCTCTCTCTCTCTCTCTCTTTTCGCGTGCCACAGTGCTGATGCAGCAGCTGCTGGCGTCCAGCCGGTTACGTTGCCTCGCTCGCGGTTCTTCAGTGAGTGATGGCGTGTCTAGCGCTTCGGTGGTGGCGGCGGCGGCAGCGAGCGACTGGCAGCAGCGCTTCGAGTAGCAGCGCAGCGCCAGCGAATTCGAGAAGTACAGCAGCTCAAAGAGCTGCTCGCTTGCATTCACGAGAAGAGGGTGGGATTTTTCGCGATCAACTTGGCGTTTGTATGGAGACGAATCCCTGGGTTACGTCACGCTCGCGCCGGGCTGTTTGAGTGGAAAACCTGGTCGCACTGACGAATGTGGCGAGAGGCGGAAGGCGCTGTGTTCCAGCACTCACTCGCGCCTCCAGCGTGGTTGCGCCGGCCGATTGACTGGCCAGGAAGGAGGGGAAGACACCTCCTCCTCGCACGCGCGGGGGTTCAAGGGATGCGATTTCTTATCGAGCGAGGCGCGAGTTGGGCGGCGAATGACTGGTCGCGGAGTGGCTGCATTGACGCCGCTTTGGCGTTCGCACACGTCGGAGCGACCGAACTGCTGCTGGCATCTGCAGAGCGTCACCCGATTCGATGCCGACAGCGTGTTTGCTACGCGAGATCCGCGCGCAGATCTGCTGGCGAAGGCTGGTTCTGGGCTGCTGGTTCTGCTGGCGAGCGCTCGCCACCACCACCTTCGCGAGAGACCGAGCCGAACTTGCCTGGTCGCAGGTTCGGTCCCACTCTCGCGTGCGTGGCGGTCTGAACCTCGCTGGAGCTCTTCGGTGACGCCGAGTGCAGCGGAGACTTCGATGCGTCTTGCTCGCTTCTTCCTCCTCCTCCACACACCAGCCGCCCCCAAGCGATGCACAACGTGTAGTTCTATCATGGCGGCAGGCGTAGCTGCTCGTTGATTGTGAGTCCGAAGCGCATACACGTCATTCCTCTTCGACCTGCGCTCCAACCCGCGCTCCTCGCTTCTTGGCGAACACGGCGCCGTGCCGAGCGAGCAGCGCAATGGTCTTGTTGCGCCGCCGCTCCATCGCGTACGCTACCGCACTCTTACCAGCGCTGTCCGCGGCGTTCACGTCCGCGCCGCCGAGGATGAGCTCGCCCACGGCTCCCTTGTGGTTGTGCTGCGCCGCGTGCGAGAGCGGAGTTCGCCCGCCGGCGTCTCGAGCGTCAACCGTAGCGCCGTGCTTGAGGAGCTCGACGATCACCGGCATGCCGCCGCACTCTGCAGCATACGAGAGTGCTGTCCTCCCGGTGATGTCTTCCGCGTCCACATCTGCACCTCGACGCAGCAGGTGCATGACCGCGCTGAGTCGGCCTGCCAGTGCTACGTGCATCAGCGCAGTCTGGCGGTCGTTGTCCTTGGCGTTCACGTCCGCGCCGTTCGCAAGCAACGTATCCGCCACCACACCACCACTCTGCACAAACCACAGCGCGGTTCTCCCCGAGCGGTCTCGAGTGTCGACGCTGGTGCCGCGGACGACCAGCTCCTCAACCAGCTCTGGGCGGTTGCCTCGCACTGCGAGCATGAGCGTCGTGATCCCTGCGCGGTCCACGAGATCTGTCCTCGCGCCGCACTCGAGCAGTTTCAGCGCTACGTGCAAGTGCCCCAGCGCCGCAGCGTGCGAGAGCGCTGTCCGCCCACCAGCGTCGCGGGTGTCGACGGCGGCGTGCGCGCGCAGCAGGAGAGCGACAGCGTCTGCCCGTCCCGATATCGCTGCGTGGAGCAGCGCTGTCTGTCCGTTCTCATCGGCGGCGTCAACTACGGCGCCGCACTTCAAGAGCGCACCGATCGCTTCGACGCGCGCGTAGCGAGACACGTACGCGAGCGCTCGCCAGCCGTTGGCGTCGATAGCGTCAACCTCCGCGCCGTTGCTGCCCAGCACCTCGACGACCTTGGCATGACCTCCGACAGCAGCAATGAAGAGCACCGAGCTGCCGTATCGGTCCCGCGAGTCCACTGCTGCGCCGCCGAGCAAGAGCTCCGCGACCACCGCGTCGTGGCCGTTGCACGCCGCGAACACCATCGCGGACTCCCCTCTCGCGCTCTCGTGCGAGACAACGGCGCCGTATCGCACCAGCGCGGTGACGATAGCAGCGTGCCCCAGTTCCGCCGCCAGCGACAGCGCAGTCCGGCCGTATCTGTCCTTCGCGTCCACGACCGCGCCGCGCTTCAGCAGCTCCAGCATCGCGTCGAGGTGGCCGTTTCTTGCGGCGAAGAAGAGCGGCGTCTGTCCGGCCGCGTCCTTCGCATTCAGGAAAGCGCCGCGCAGCACCAGCTCCGCGATCATGTTCACATGTCCGCTCTGCGCCGCGAACGACAGCGGCGTCCTCGAGTTCCGGACAGAGTCGACGCAGGCGCCGTTGTCAAGCAGAGCTGTGACGACGCGCAGACTCCCGCTGCTCGCCGCGAGCGAGAGCGCGCAGTTCTTCCCGATCACGTCGTCGTCGGCGCTGGCTGCGGCGCCGTGCTTCATGAACTCGGCGACGGCGCCGAGGTGCTGGCACTGTGCGGCGTGGAAGAGCGGCGTGTGGCCCATTGTTCGCTGCTGGCTGGTGGGGTGTGGGCTCCTGTCGACGACTTCCGCGCCATGCTTGACGAGTTCGGCGATCGCGTCCACGCGTCCGATCTGGGCTACGTACGACACGGCGGTTCGGCCCTTGTTGTCTCTCGCGCTGACGTCGGCCCCGCTCCGGATGAGCTCTGCGATGACGTCGCGGTGGCCGTGGAACGCGGCGTGCGAGAGGGCCGTTCGACCCCACATATCCCGGCTCTTGATGTCGGCGCCGTGCCGGATGAGCTCGGCGACCACCTCAACGCTGCCGGAGGACGCAGCGTACGACAGCGGGCTGCGCAGCTCGCTGTCTGCGTCGACGACCAGCGCGCCGTGGCGGATGAGCTCGGCGACCACCTCGTGATGGCCGCGCTGGGCAGCGAGCGAGAGAGCGGATCGGCCGGTGTTCCATCCGCGCGTGCGCGCCGAGTAGCCGTGCGCGATGAGGAAGCGCACGTCGTCGACATCGCCGCTGACCGCCGCGTTGTTCATCGCGCGCCACTCGCGTCCGTCCTGCAGGCGGCGCAGCCGCTGCGCTGGCGACTCTCGGTGGTGCGTGGCCGAGGTGTCCTGCTGCATGATTGGCGGTGGTGTGACGTGCTGCTGCTGGGCTGCGGGACTGTTGAGCTCTGCATGTCGGCAGCGGATGCGCTCGTGTAGCTCGTCACAAACGCAGGGAAGCGCTTGTTGGGAGGAAGAGAGGTCAAACACTCGTGTCGCACATACGAACAGCAGGCCAGCTGACAGTTTACGACCGAGGATACTGTTCCGAGGCGAACGGTTGGTGGATTTAGGTGCTGTGCTGCTATCCTGCAGGGACTCACCTCGCTGCTGTAGACAGGTGTGCAAGAGAGCACGCACCAGGTTCATACTGGATTGGACGCGTGTGCGCGTGAAGAGACCTCACGCACAGGGGTGGCTCGTTGCGTCGCTGGCTTCCGCGCACGAACGGAGTCGGCCGAGTGCCTTGCTGGAGCTC